>OZ024883.1:23991924-24196924 GCA_964017185.1 Rugalucina vietnamica
CCCGGCAAGTTACGGATCTTCCACGTTCTGTTGCGTTTGATCACGGTCGTCTCACGTCTTGTCCCGTTTCCTACCGAATACTCAACACGTTTTGTTGCGTTAAGTTACGGTGCGTTACGGTCATTGACGGTGTTCACCCCCTTCTACTACGTATGTCACGTTCTGTCACGGTTATCACGGCGCGTGAAGTTTATAGATATAAAATGGCATATCATTGGGACAAGTTCCTTCATATTGGAGTAGTATAGTACTGTTTTTAAAGCACCTTATTTGACCATGATCATCAAAATGATCCTTTAAGCGAGGTTCTCCCCCCCCCACCATCTTGGATGACGTCACTTCCTGACCGACATCTTGGTAGACATCCGGTCCGCCATCTTGGAGTGTCATCACATCCGGTCGTCTATCTTTCATGACGTCATTTTCGCGTATTCTTTTCGCGCCAAACCATTAGTGTGGGTTAGAAATGCGTTGTATTGTTTTCTTGTTTCCATTTTTAGAACCGCTGGCGCCATAGCCCAGAGCACAGGTCTGCGACTGGTTCTGACTACTAGCAGACTTCCAGGATTCCAGTGCCAATAGAGTTAAAGCCTCATTTGACCTTCTCAGACCCTATAACACCATTTGAAACGGTCTGCGAGACGTTCTGACTACTCGCAGACTTCCAGGATTCCGGTGCCAATAGAGTTAAAGCCTGATTTGACCTTCTCAGACCCTATACACACCATTTGAAACGGTCTGCGAGACGTTCTGACTACTCGCAGACTTCCAGGATTCCGGTGCCAATAGAGTTAAAGCCTGATTTGACCTTCTCAGACCCTACAAGACCATTTGAAACGGTCTGCGAGACGTTCTGACTACTCGCAGACTTCCAGGATTCCGGTGCCAATAGAGTTAAGGCCTGATTTGACCTTCTTAGATCCTATAATACCATTTGAAACGGTCTGCGAGACGTTCTGACTACTCGCAGACTTCCAGGATTCCGGTGACAATAGAGTAAAAGCATGATTTGACATTCTGAGATCCTATAAGACCATCTGAAATGTCTGCGACACGTTTTGACTTCTCGCAGACTTCCAGGATTCCGGTGTCAAATGAGTTTAGCTCGGATTGGAGTTTATGGAGTTATTTTATGCCCTTTGGAGCGGTCTGCGACATGTTCTCGCTACTCGCAGACTTCCAAGAATCCGCTGTCACAACTGTTGCTACCAAACCTTGACTATCGTTCGTCCAAATACAACTTGATATAATGTATGTAGTACACAACTGCTCATAAACCATATAATATACGGGGGGGGGGGTATTCGCTGAGTAAGACAGTCACAGAAAAGTGTCAAATAGCCATTTTGTAGGGTGCGAGGAGTCAGAATGAGGAACTAGGGAGGCATGAAGAGGGAGCGAGGAGGCAAGCGGAGGGTCTGAGGAGTGAGGCGCGGCGTGTTTTGGAGTGAAAACGACAAGACGCAGCACTCTTTACATACGCAGGAATCAACAAGGGGCTTGAGACGCGGTGAAGAGTCAAAATTTTGATTAGCTAGTATAATAAACGACGTACAAATAAACTACTTCATTGCTTGTCAAAATAACACGCGATGAAGACGTACGAACCAGATCCAGAAAAATGGGCGCGGTATTTCCTGCGGAATGATTCATCCAATAAAAATCAAGTTAAAGAAGGACAACGACCAAGAGTTATACCGATTGAAAATGAAACTCTTAATGTGCCAAACAAATCGGAGATTGTACGCATCGAGGCTATTACTCCTGTGCAGCGGCAGAACGAGAGAGTGGAAAGTGAGCTGCTGAGGATAGGAGCTTTGAAGAAATCTTCTAGAGAGAGGAAAAGAAAACACGCCGACTCGCTGGATCAACGGGGAGGTTCCAGAAGAAGTCTGAAACTGAAGCGTGTCTCTTCGTGCGATACGTCTGGATTTTAAACCTTCCTCCTCCTCCTCTCCTTTTCATTCTTACTTGGGACGTCAGCATGAACACATGCGATATTTGTAGCAAAGCTTTTCGCCGACGAGATAACATGTTGCGCCATAAAAGAAGCGTTCACCGACCGGAAGAGTCAGAAAATTCCGATACTGACCAGTCGTTGGCAGAGAACTCGGATCAATCAGAGTCGGAAAATGAGGAAACGGTTGTCAAATACGATCCATGGGATAGTCTCATACAAAAGACGTTTGAACAATGTCAGCCACAGTTTCAAGCGAAGGTTTACAGCCTTACTCATAGCCGCATAGGACAGGAGGACGCTCGACACAAAGCGTATAAAGATCTACAACCTATGTTCAGGAAGGCGCTCATGGCTTCCTTGAGCGACAGAATGATTTGGTTTAATTCGTTTCAAGCGGACCCGATTTACAAAACTATTCGAAACACGGCAAAATCGCTGATGGAGATGGAAGACTACAGCAAAGACGAAGCTTGGAAATACGCTATCAGAAAACGCAAGTATCTTCTGGACAGTGTTCTCGAAGAGTTCGAGCCCCCAGAGATGGAAGGGGAGGAACAGTCAGAACATGACGATGATGGTGATGATGATGATGATCAGCCAGCTAGTAAAAGACTCAAAATGTGAACATTGAAAAAATCATGAGGACATACGTGTATTCATATTACAGTCTGAAGTGAGAATGCGTGTACAAGATCGTGGATATATTTCGCAAAGGACTAAAAAATTTCATGGCATTGGATATACACATTTTGATTGACGGAATGATAATGCAATCGTCAATAAAAACATGATAACTATTTTCCTTTTGTTCTCTTTTATATTTACCTGTTTCACTCCAAAACACGCCGCGCTTCACTCCTCAGACCCTCCGCTTGCCTCCTCGCTCCCTCTTCATGCCTCCCTAGTTCCTCATTCTGACTCCTCGCACCCTACAAAATGGCTATTTGACACTTTTCTGTGACTGTCTTACTCAGCGAATACCCCCCCCCCCCGTATATTATATGGTTTATGAGCAGTTGTGTACTACATACATTATATCAAGTTGTATTTGGACGAACGATAGTCAAGGTTTGGTAGCAACAGTTGTGACAGCGGATTCTTGGAAGTCTGCGAGTAGCGAGAACATGTCGCAGACCGCTCCAAAGGGCATAAAATAACTCCATAAACTCCAATCCGAGCTAAACTCATTTGACACCGGAATCCTGGAAGTCTGCGAGAAGTCAAAACGTGTCGCAGACATTTCAGATGGTCTTATAGGATCTCAGAATGTCAAATCATGCTTTTACTCTATTGTCACCGGAATCCTGGAAGTCTGCGAGTAGTCAGAACGTCTCGCAGACCGTTTCAAATGGTATTATAGGATCTAAGAAGGTCAAATCAGGCCTTAACTCTATTGGCACCGGAATCCTGGAAGTCTGCGAGTAGTCAGAACGTCTCGCAGACCGTTTCAAATGGTCTTGTAGGGTCTGAGAAGGTCAAATCAGGCTTTAACTCTATTGGCACCGGAATCCTGGAAGTCTGCGAGTAGTCAGAACGTCTCGCAGACCGTTTCAAATGGTGTGTATAGGGTCTGAGAAGGTCAAATCAGGCTTTAACTCTATTGGCACCGGAATCCTGGAAGTCTGCGAGTAGTCAGAACGTCTCGCAGACCGTTTCAAATGGTGTTATAGGGTCTGAGAAGGTCAAATGAGGCTTTAACTCTATTGGCACTGGAATCCTGGAAGTCTGCTAGTAGTCAGAACCAGTCGCAGACCTGTGCTCTGGGCTATGGCGCCAGCGGTTCTAAAAATGGAAACAAGAAAACAATACAACGCATTTCTAACCCACACTAATGGTTTGGCGCGAAAAGAATACGCGAAAATGACGTCATGAAAGATAGACGACCGGATGTGATGACACTCCAAGATGGCGGACCGGATGTCTACCAAGATGTCGGTCAGGAAGTGACGTCATCCAAGATGGTGGGGGGGGGGGAGAACCTCGCTTAAAGGATCATTTTGATGATCATGGTCAAATAAGGTGCTTTAAAAACAGTACTATACTACTTATTGGAGCAGTCACTATAGTGAACAATAGAGACCATACGCTGCACTATGCCATTGAAGAAAAAATACAATCTCGAACTTTCTTAATCAACTCTGCAGTCGGTTGTTCAGGAGCGCGATTGTTATTATTTCAAAGGACTTATTCGTATCCAAAGGGAAAACATGTGCTTTATATTGTATGGTGTCTACGTTTCGTCCGTAGCTGACCTTGACAGACCGAAAAAACGTGTCACGCCTTGGTCAAAACGCAACTGACCGCAACAGAACGTAACAGGCCGTAATAGAACGTGCTAATAATCGTGATAGATCGTGAATAACCGTAACGTACCTTAGCGCCTCCGTGACACACCGGCTTATAACTACCACGGCTTGTTACGGATATCGTAATACAACGTAAGAAAACGTTACGGTAACAAAACGTAATAGGTCTTGAAAATCAGAGAAATGTATTACCAAAACTCCACGGCACGCTACGTTTCTAGCAAACGGGGCTGCCGGGAACATAGTGTAAACGCAGTATTACACTATGTTCACGGCGGCCACGTTTCAGACAACCGTGAGCAAAACGGGATAACCGTGAGGCAACGCAGGGGAACGGGATAGGCAAACGTAGCACGCCGGGATAACCGTGGACACCGTGACAAATTTTTTGACAGTTTAAAAATCTGCCACGGCAGTCACGGCGGAAATGAGAAACGTAGTGGGCCGTGATAAAACGGGCTGAACGAAACATACCGTGACAGAACGTAACAGTACGTAGCGAAACGTGGAGGCGGTCCGTAGTGCAGCGGGAAGCTAGTGAATAGCCCGGCAAGCTAAGGATCTTCCACGTTCTGTTGCGTTTGATCACGGTCGTCTCACGTCTCGTCCCGTTTCCTACGGAATACTCAACATGTTTTGTTGCGTTAAGTTAAGGTGCGTTACGGTGCGTTACGGTCTTTGACGGTGTTCACCCCCTTCTACTACGTATGTCACGTTCTGTTACGGTTATCACGGCGCGTTAAGTTTATAGATAGAAAATAACATATCATGGGGACAAGTTCCTTCATATTAGAACAGTCACTATAGTGAACAATACAGACCATACGCTGCACTATGCAATTGAAGAAGAATTACAATCCCGAACTTTCTTAACCAACTCTGCAGTCGGTTGTTGAGGAGCGCGTTTGTTATTATTTCAAAGGACTTATTCGTATACAAAAAGAAAAACTGTGCTTTATTTGTATGGTGTCTACGTTTCGTCCGTAGCGGACCTTGACAGACCAAAAACAAACGTGTTACGCCTTGGTCAAAACGCAACTGACCGCAACAGAACGTAACAGGCCGTAAAAGAACGTGCTAATAATTATGATAGATCGTGGATAACCGTAACGTACCTTAGCGCCTCCGTGACACACCGGCTTATCACTACCACGGCTTGTTACGGATATCGTAATACAACGTAAGAAAACGTAACAAAACGTAATAGATCTTGAAAATCAGAGAAATGTATTACCAAACTTCCACGGCACGCTACGTTTCTAGCAAACGGGGCTGCCGGGGCCGCCGGGAGCATACAGGTAGTGTAAACGCAGTATGAAGTATTTCAAATTTTTATATGTTCAGAATCATCTTCTTAACAGTATTTTGATTATTTGGCCCCTTTGTGAATTTGAGTCTTTGATTTAGACTACACAGATGTAAATTATTGAAATTGCAGCAAAATGTCTGGCTTTCGCTGCCAGTTTTATAAAGGGTCACTGATGTAGGTTCATTACCCGAAATTGTACAATATGGCCCATCTTCTAGTTTTGTATTTTTACTGCTTCCAAAGGATCTAACAATTATTTTTATTTGCTATTACTGCAGCTGGTGTTGTGCCGTGTGGCGGCCCTAAAAAGTTTCCCCGTACATCATCCATAGTGCAGATTTTATTTTTCTTTTGATCCTTTGGGATCAGTGAATATATATGAAGTATTTCAAAATTTTATATGTTAAGAATCATCTTCTTAACAGTATTTTGATTATTTGGCCCCTTTGTGAATTTGAGTCTTTGATTAAGACTACACAGATGTAAATTCTTGAAATTGCAGCAAAATGTCTGGCTTTCGCTGCCAGTTTTATAAAGGGTCACTGATGAAGGTTCATTACCCGAAATTGTACAATATGGCTCATCTTCTAGCTTTGTATTTTTACTGCTTCCAAAGGATCTAACAATTATTTTTATTTGCTATTACTGCAGCTGGTGTTGTGCCGTGTGGCGGCCCTAAAAAGTCTCCCCGTACATCATCCATAGTGCAGATTATATTTTTCTTTTGATCCTTTGGGATCAGTGAATATATATGAAGTATTTCAAATTTTTATATGTTAAGAATCATCTTCTTAACAGTATTTTGATTATTTGGCCCCTTTGTGAATTTGAGTCTTTGATTTAGACTACACAGATGTAAATTCTTGAAATTGCAGCAAAATGTCTGGCTTTCGCTGCCAGTTTTATAAAGGGTCACTGATGAAGGTTCATTACCCGAAATTGTACAATATGGCCCATCTTCTAGCTTTGTATTTTTACTGCTTCCAAAGGATCTAACAATTACTTTTATTTTATGTCTATTTTTCATTTACGAAACCTTAAGGAGTTCTTTAAATTAGAATGTCTTTTACTTTTAAGTCTTCAACGTTCAAAGAAAATCATTCATTTATCATTTGTCTATGCCTACCATCGTGGAAAATAGCAGTTGTCTCTTTTGCAAGGCATACAAACCCTGCTCGAAGGCTTAGTAACCATCGAGTTAATCTAATGTTTATGACGGCTAGACCAATAGGTTACAAGTTTAGTTTGAAAAGCCGGATATAATAGACACAAAAGAGAGTTTAGACCTTGAAAGACTATGAAGCCGAAAGGAATATCCAGACATTCAAGACGACATTGTCATTGAAGGATCTATTAAATCATTAAGAGCTGGGAACCTTAAATAATTTAATATAACAGTCTAATGATATTTGATCGCGTTGTAGTCACTGTGATGCAATTTTGAATTTATTTAGCTGACCATTTTTTATCGTTCGGTGACACTAATTTTATTAAGAGGTACAAGTAGGCAAAGATCAGGAAAAGGCGCAATCAGAAAAAGATTCCCACTCCAAAAACCGAGGTGGGAAAAAACCAAACTAACAATCAGGTACTTATACCATGAAACAATCGTAAGCCGAATGGGCAGCTATTTTCCCTATAGGTGGCCACTCAGTAACCTTAACTTAACTAAAAATATGAAAACACACATAAGGCGCCAACAGCACAATTTTTTTTAAAAAACACCAAGACATACAACAAAAAGAACCACCACAGAAGTATCGACTTGGAACGACCAGCAACACAAAGTTACTGGCGGGCTTAAACCGGTTTTACATGGCCATAATCTCACCCTCAGCTTCTGCAGTGGTTCATAACATTTAGTTAGTTATTCGGTCCTCGTGGCGAATCCCTAACCAGTCAATGAATCATCAAGAACAAACAAATAAAGGCACTCCGAGTCACTGGAACTTTTTTCTTTTCTTCTTAGAAAGTCATAACCATTAATAGCTTTCGTTTAGAAAGGTACAAGTAGGCAATGGCCAGGGAAAGGCACAATCAGAAAGAAATTCACACTAAAACCTAAATTGATAATTAGGTACGAATACTTAGAAAACATATCGTAAGCCGAGTAAGCAGCTTTTCCCAACAGGCGGACATTCAGTTGCCCGAACTTAACTCAAACTATTAAAATTACATTATATTCAAACAGCACAAAAATCCGACTCCAAAACACAAAAATAGAACCACAACAGAAGTATCGCCTTGGAACGATCAGTAATATAATAGTAAGCGTATTTATTGACTGCATTTCATTTATGTTTATATGTTCTTTTTATATACTTGTCAAAATTGTTAACCGAACGTATCAAATTCTTCTTTTTCCACTATCTATGAACCTTTTTGCAGGCAGTAAATTGCAAGAGGCGGCAACGTTTATTTTCCTTACTTTAAACTAACAGAATCACGGAATCCATCCTTGTACAGCGGACGGTAGTAAAAAGTGTTGTCTTGCATAAATTGCACGTACATTTTAAATATTAAATTTCGAAAAAATTCCGAATGCATTTTTATAAGACTTTGATGTACATATCAAAAGACAGAATATTCAACCTAAATCCTCATTTATTCCAGCCCTTTACCGAAATTTCCGGACTGAGCCCAAATTAAGTTTGACCTCTATAAACTCCTTGAGACAACGGTGCTATTCTGGCATTAACGCTTGGGTGGTTTGGTCCCAACATTGTTATCAAGTGTTTCTGCAGAATTTTGTGACTTTGAGTTTTGGGGGCTACCATGTTAATTAATTCATCACGTCGCCAAAGTCAACCAAAGTCAATGAAATGTTGTTGCAACATAAAGTTGAATGTATAAATAATGTTCCATAAACGTTTTAACCAGACAGCTACCTTGGTTCAAATCTTATTCCAGATAATTGAGGTGTTCCGTAAGGAAGTTTGTTAAGTATATGTTTTCGCAAGTCAGCAAGTCAGCTATACTATCGTGTATTTCGTTTGTTGTTTAAGATAGGGTTGCTGTCAATCAATGTTTGTGTTCGTCTGAAAGGTTTCCAAATTGTTTGCGATCTGCGTACGGCTAGCAACACCAGCGAAATCGCACGGCCACAAAAAAATCGTTAATACAAATTCTTGAAGAACACCAATCAGGTACATTGTAAATTGGGACCGACTCATAAGAATATGTTTCACAATATACACACTTATTTTATTTATACATCTACTGTATAATCAGTATGTCATTCTATATATTTATTTCATTGTGAAAAGTAACTGGACTCGTAGCAATTTTACCAATACATCTTCTGTGTCTACCCGCGTGGTGCAGATGATCTTGCTTTATTGCAACGTTTTAACCCTGACGCACAAGATTATTCGATTCGTTTCAAAGTATTTAAAAAGCTAAATGAAACTGCTTTAGTTGATCCATTTAAAATTCAAGGACAGAATTTTGCAAGTCGTGCAATAAACTTCCACCGAGACTAAACTATTATGACTTATTTCTAAAAATGTGATAGAGATTAGCTTAACAACCATTGAAATAATGAAAATTTATGTCCGAAGCTTTTATGTCATGTTAGTGGTTCAGCAGGGAATTTTAGATGAAACAAAACTAATAATGTTTAAAGACTTGCCGTTTTTTTTTTTTTTTTTTTTTTTTTTTTGAGTAATGACTCAATAATAAAACGATATCTCTCCTGCAGAAGTGTATAATATTTATGTGAAGAAGAAAGATGAAACAAGATGTTAGATTTGAGGCAGCATATGACGAAATGGCAACTAAGTTCGATGATTCTCAGAAAAAAAGCTTTATCATGACGTTTAAATCTCTTACGTTACATCGTATAGTATACTTCATGGCAGCAAACTCGACGACCTTCAAATCGAACAATTTTTCAGCATTTTGCGAAAGTGTAGTGTAGGTCGAAATTTCTGAAAAGGATACAGCCATCTTGCGACGAAATCATTTGTACATCACCACAACCACCACCACCACCAACATCATCATCATCATCATCATCATCATCATTATCATCATCATCACCATCATCAACAACATCATCATCATCATCATCATCATCATCATCATCATCATCATCATTTTCACCACCATCTGTCTCTCCTTCTTTATAACTTCTTCCTTTAAATAAAGCTTCTACTTCTAATACAATTAATTCTTTACCTTCTTCACCAAAATATATTTATACACAATATGCATGATAGTTTTAATCAGGATGTTGTGTTAGTGGCTAATCTGGAGGAATGGTTATTGTTCGAAATAAAATTACATAGCCAACATTCATTAAATATTTTACTGTTTACAACAAAGGTTGTTTTATAATCATTTAATCACACGTTGTTAAGGATTCCAACCATCATAGTCTTCGTGTAGAACCTTAGCGGAATCAAATGTCATTACACTTTGTATTTATTTATACATGTATATATCTACTAAGTTTCTTACATCGCACGGCATTGTGCGGTTGAAAGGTTTCGTAGATAGCCTTAAATACGCTGTTAAGAAAACCATACGGAAAGTAAACATTATGCTACACTTAAGAAGTCTTATTCTGTCATAAGAAAATTGAACAAGTGTTTTTTTTTTTTTTTTTTTTTTTTTTTTTTTGTTTTTTGTTTGTTTTTTTTTTTTTTTTCCAGAGTCCAGTAATAACACATAATGTTGCATATCCCTTTTAACTGCTTCTTTTATTCACTTTCATTTGGCCCAAGACAATACTTGGTCACCTGCAGCATCGGATAGCACGAACATGTTTGATTTTGTGTCCTTATCTAGGAAACAGAAGTTCGTTAACGTGCCTATGTTTATCCGTGAAAGTTTTATACCGAACGCGAACAATTATGTTAGTAAATTATAGGAACAGTTCTTATTGAAAACCATATTTGATGCCGCCTTGAATATAATTAATTGTCCAAGAGTGGCATTGTCAACCACTGTTATTTTTGTAAAGGTTCTAGCTATCAAAATAAGTCAAAAGGTACAAGTAGGCAAAGATCAGGAAAAGGCGCAATCAGAAAGAGATTCCCACTCCAAAAACCGAGGTGGGAAAAAACCAAACTAACAATCAGGAACTTATACCATGAAACATATCGTAAGCCGAATGAGCAGCTATTTTCCCAATAGGTGGCCACTCAGTTACCTTAAAAAAAATTTAAACACCAAGACATAAAACAAAAAGAACCACCACAGAAGTATCGCCTTGGAACGATCAGTAACACAAAGTTACTGGCGGGCTTAAACCGGTTTTACAGGATCCTAACCTCACCCTCAGCTTCTGCAGTGGTTCATAACATTTAGTAAGTTCTTCGATCCTCGTGGTGAATCTCTAACTAGTCAATGAATCATCAAGATCAAACAAATAAATCATGATAAACATCCTGATGATTCAAAAACAAGGACTCACAGATTGAGTAAGCTGCCCGACGATGGAGATCCCTGGGCGCCGAATAACCTACTAACTCCGGAGCAAAAGAAAAAAAAACAGTTGGACCCCGGTGGGCCAAGCAACAGACAAGAAGCTCCGGCCCCAACCAACTAAAATGAATAGCTTTAAGTCGGGGTCATCATAGAGTCTGACGCCCGACCCACCGGCGTGCAATTAAAGAAGGCAGCATAGTTATCAACCATGATTGGGTTTTCCATATTAGGTTTCCATACGCTATTCACGATCTTAAGTAAGTCAATACATACAAATCATTTACAGCGACACCAGCGCTTTAAGCAATGTGATCCAAATATTTAATTTATTTATATCTCCCCATTCTGTGTATAACCAGAGGACCATTGGTCCTGAGAACGCTCACCTGAAGCCTGATCTTGGAGTATTAAGTCATAATGAAATGACCTTGACCTTCAATACTCACACACCTTTATTGACTTCATAAGTTGTCTGCATCTGCAAAGTTTCAGGTCTCAGGCTGCAATAGTTTCCAAACCCAGTGATTTCTGAGAAAACCATAATTTTAATTTTGATATTTAAATGACCTTGGCCTTCATTAATTACTTACCTTCATTGACTCCATTAGTTGTCTGCATCTAGCAACTTTCAGGTCTCAGGCTGCAACAGTTTGTTTTCGCCTTTTCCCATGTGAAAGCCTATGTTTCCAAAATTGACCTTGCCGTAAAATAGGTCAAGGTCATCATTGGGTCATCATTTCAACAAACTATGATGGGCTGGAGTCCCAAATGCTACATACCAAGTTTCATGAAAATTGGCCTGCCGGTTCTGGAGAAGAAGATTTTTGAAAGGTTTTAACCATATATGGGCGTGGCGGCCATCTTGGTCATGTGACCTGGATTTCGCGAACAAACTTTCGTCTCCCCTACCCATGGATGCTCCACATAAAATTTCGCTTTGATTGGCCAAGAGATGACCTTGACCTATATTAATCACATACCTTCATCTACTCCATTAGTTGTTTGCATCTACCACTTTTCAGGCCTCAGGCTGCAATAGTTTTCAAAAAATCCATAGTTTTCACTTTTTCCCATGTAAAAGCCTATGTTTCCAAATTTGACCTTGCCGTAAAATAGGTCAAGGTCATCCAAGGGTCATCATTTTATCAAACTATGATGGGCTGAAGTCCCCGATGCTACATACTAAGTTTCGTGGAAATCCGCCCACCGGTTCTGGAGAAGAAGATTTTTGAAGGGTTTTTACCATATATGGGCGTGGCGGCCATCTTGGTCATGTGACCTGGATTTTGCGATCAAACTTGAAATGCCACTACCAAAGGAGGCTCCATATAAAATTTCAACTAGATCGGCCAAGTGGTTTCAGAGAAGATCTTTGAAATTGTGGACGACGACGGACGACGGACGAGGGACGACGGACGGACGGACGCCGGATCATGGCTATCCTATAAGCTCACCTTGTGAGCCTTCGGCTCAGATGAGCTAAAAATGTAGTTATAGAGATGAACCATAAAAAGATTATTGAAATGAATTCAGAACTCTTCTACCTATCTTTGCTCCCAGCTGATTTGCAGGAAAAGCGTATCAACACCAATTTTGCTCTTGCCATTGTCGATTAATGGCACAAATATCAATCACATGCGGACCTTAAGGCAATCAAGACATTTTGTTTCGTCAAAAGATGATGTGACGCCTTCATGGCCGGTTGAGTGTTCGTGATGTAGTAACATTTATAAGGGACACGCTTAAGTTTACAAATAACCGTTAAACATTTATATCTACATCTGTAAAACAAATCACAGCGAATTCAGATGATCTATGGATCAACACTCAGTAGGTGTTATGACAGGCTAAGAAAATAGACATGTTTTGACATGAACATAAGATAGAAGAGGCTGTAACATATCTTACAGAAAAAATAACAACTAATTGCATGTAGAAGGAAACAATAACATATGCCGTAATAAGCAAAGGCAACAAGATGACATGCGCATCAAATCAATCCGCATAAGTGATACCAGTCAAATGAAATAATGCAGCCGAGAGGTAATACTTTTCAATGTCACGCAGTGTGTAAATAGCGTCAATTGCAATACAATCATCTTTTTAGAATCAGGTCTAAGCCTACAGGTCACACAAAAGCATTTCAACATATTCATGAACGTAGCCATTTACTAGATCATGACACGCCGATACAAACTTTGAAAAACAATTGTGCAGATGCATAGTCACTAAATTGCCAGACCATGAAGCAAGCATCACAGATCGATCTGATGATAAAGTGACCATTAATAATTAAAACCTAAATATGTAACCGTTTTCAAGTTAAAAGCATTAGCTTTTTCTTTTAACAGTAACAATAAGATAGGACATTATGCCCGATCAGTTTCGCATGGAATGTCAATTTTTAGACTGCTTAGCTACATGAAAGTACAAGTAGGCAAAGATCAGGAAAAGGTGCAATCAGAAAAAGATTCCCACTTCAAAAACCGAGGTGGGAAAAAACCAAACCAACAATCAGGTACTGATACCAAGAAAACATTTCGTAAGCCGAATAAGCAGCTATTTTCCCAATATGTGGCCACTCAGTTACCTTAACTTAACTAAAAATATTAAAACACACATAAAAATTTCAAACACCAAGACATAAAACAAAAAGAACCACCACAGAAGTATCGACTTGGAACGATCAATAACACACAGTTACTGGCGGGCTTAAATCGATTTTACATGGCCCTAACCTCACCCTCAGCTTCTGCAGTGGTTCATATCATTTAGCTAGTTCTTCTGTCCTCGTAGTGAATCTCTAACTAGTCAATGAATCATCAAGAACAAACAAGTAATTCAAGATAAACATGCTGATGAATCAAAAACCAGGACTCACAGATTCAGTAAGCTGCCCGACGATGGAGATGAAGCTGCAATGATGTTTTGACCATCGCGTTAATCATGTATAATTTTAGGTTCACCTCATGCACTGTTTGACGGTTGTGCGCGGCATTCAAACACGTCTCTCACAAGTAAGTCTAATTTGTACGTGACCACTGTAAAATTTGTACTTATGGTACAATGTATATTGAGACACAGTTAAACGGTTGCTCCTTGTAACTGGGTAGGAACCCTAATCAGAGACCCTTATCAACCGACACCTTATGCAAGGCAATTGTGTTGCAATTTCAAGAATTTACACAGTGGTAGTCTTAATCAAAGACAAATTCATATAGACAACATTTATTGCAGTTATACTTGTTATCAAAGATCATTGATTTCGTATGGTCGTTGAGAACTGAGGCGCCAAGCAGCATTAAGCCTTTAAACTAAGCAAGACATAAAGTTAATGACAAACTAGAAATTATAATTAATAGTTTCACAATACAAGATTTTTAAGATGATGTACTGCCAATGTTTGCACGGATATCTTGTCAGTTTGAAATTGTAAGGGAACAATTTTGTTTCAATTATAATCGAAAGTATGAATAGAAGATCCAGGAATTTTATGAAAAAGATATTTTCCCAGGTATTAGGGCTGAAGAATATTACATTGAAGGCTAATATGACCAATTCATCAGAAATGTCTGTGAAATGCATATCCCCTTAAACCCCACTTCTATGTAGAAAAATTGGGGTTTGCAGGGGTATACCTATTTTCCTTATTTTTGATCCAAAACATAGATTGTGGGTACTCGTTAGAACCGTCTCGTATATATACGACCGAACCATGACATACACATATTTTACGTAACATCGTACAGCAGAAAAAGCGACCGAACAATAATACAGTATATGACAAGGATGAAGTATAACGAGACGAACCTCATCTCTATTATCATAAATTCTTCCTGTCTGTTTAATTGTAACTAATGAATCGTTGGTTTAGATATTCTATCGCATATGGTTAGGGATTTAAATGTGTATCTTTTTGTAGTCTTTTGGCAGGAAGAAATGTCAAGTATTCTTTGAAGTACACCAGTGAATCTTGGAAATATGTATACCTGTTACATTTGTTAGAAAATATGACATTGTGCGGTTATACGGCATTGTAAATAGCCATTAATGGAGCAGATAAGGAAACCATACGAAACGTAAGTATTTGTTGTCTTATTCCTCATTCTGTAGATATAAAATGAGCCAAGTTATTTGACTTCATTTCGCTTTTAAGACACGCACTTTTGTTCGGTTTGCACTGAATTCAAAACCACTCCTTCCCGTTTGAAAATTACCAGTTTCGCCTTTTCCGGTAATTTCAGGTCAAAGAACTACTTAAGGTTGAGCGAATATAAACTTTATATTGATATTAAAACTGGCACAGTCTGTCTTGAAAAACAAACATTCCTGGCATATTGTGAACTTCAAACAACAACATTTATGAAACAAACAAAGCTCAATTAAAACTGCACCATCTCAGAACAATTGAAAAACAATATTATATAGAAACCATTTGAGCGGACGCCATGTCGTCGCACATCATTATCAAAGACAAAGTTACGTTAAATGACACCTTGACATTAATAATAAATCATGGCGGCCCCCGTGGCCAAGCGGTTAAGAGCGCTGTTTCTTAATCACTGGATCATCTCACCGCTGTGTCTGTTGTGGGTTCGAGTCCCGCTCTGGCCACGTGTGAGACAAGCAAAGTTTTGCTTGCGGGTGTGCCAGGTGTTTTTTCTCGGGGTTCTCTCGTTTGCGCCACACATGCTGATTGGCCCGTCTCATATGAGCTGAAATAATCTTGAAAGGGGCGTAAAACTGAACTTAAAAAAAAATAATTATAAATCAAAGACAAGACCGAGTACAACTTTATATACTCTAACACGAAACCAACCATAATATCTATGCATTTAAATTGCTACTAGACAAGGTGGCCACTCTATCAAAGTTATTCCAGAATTGAGACTGTCATACAAGGAAATAACAACATGAGCCGTGCCTTTGGAGAACCTGTCCTTTGTATTTGCAAAAAATAACAGGCACAAATGGCGTTATCGTCACTGCACTGTTGAGTAACTCAAGTATGTAGGCTATTTTGGAAGCGCATGACCTCTACAAACTTCAATCATAGTACTCCAGACAAGGCATCTGGATTTACAGCCCGATATGCGCCGGACCTGTTCGGCAACTCAGAAGGCTGATTCTTCCATCAAAATGCCGATATATGAACCTGTCTCGAATATAGACGGTAAGATATTACTTCATTTTACGGTTTCATGCTCTTAATTCTTCTATAATTAAGTTTATCGATGTAAACAAATTGGTCAGTAGATAAAGAACGAGCATGAATTGGCTAGCCGTAGATGTTGGCGACAGGCAAACTCGAAAACAAAATTGCATTGGTGTTCGTTTGTTGGCAAAGACGTTCGTTATATGGGTTGTTAATGAACTTTGCCGTGACACTATTTAGACGGCTAACAGAGGGACTTATTTAACGAGGTCGGGAGCACGTAAAGCTTGTAACTGTATGTCTGATGTTCGTTCGCCGATAAAACCTTAAACCCGAATTTAAAAAAAATAGATGTCTATACGAAATTAAGTTACCAATTACAATGTATTATGAAACTCCTTTCATTGATCCATTTAAAAGTCAAAGACAGAAATTGTGCATGTTGTGCAATAAACTACCACCGAGACTAAAATATTAGGAATTTTCCTCCTGCACATTTTGTAGAAATTAGTTTAACCCATATTTGACGAATGGATTTTCCCATCATTATCATTTTGTTGATTCCACTTTCATTTTTAGGGACGTCAGGGGTGTTTTTTTTTTTTTTAAATTTTATTTAATTTTTCGATGAAAATTCTCTAAGCAAACAGAATAGCCCCAGATGGGACGCCGCGATCTGCGGCGTCACATCTTGGGCTATTCTGTTTGCCTATGTCCCATAAAAGGGACGCCAGGCTTAAATGAGTTAATAACAATTGAAATAATGAAAATTTATATCCGAAACTTTTCTGTCATGTTAGTTGCTCAGCAGGGAATTTTAGATGAAACCAATCTAATAATGTTTAAAGACTTGCCGTCACTTGCCATTTCTTTGAGTAATGACTGGAAAATAACGAGACCTTTACTGCAGAATGTGCAATACTTCTTTGAAGAAGATATAATGAAAGCATGACTAAATATATCATAGGACGGCATTAGACGAAATGACATAGACAGGATGTTCCCGTCGGTTTTCCGTGATACCTCTCCGCACCGACGGGTATGACTTCTGGCATTGGTCGAAAATGAAAACTCCGCGAGGACACTATGAAAATATATATAAAAGACCGAATCATGACGTAAACATATTTTACGTAACACCGTGCATGTACATAGCAGAAAAAGCGACCGAAAAATAATACAGCATATGACAAAGACGAAGTATAATTCGAAAATCGTCTCTATCATCACAAATTCTTCTTATCTGTTTAATTGTTATCAATGAAACGTTGGTTTAAATATTCTATCGCACATGGTTAAGATTTAAATGTTTATCTTTCTGTAGACTTTTGTCAGGAGGAAATGCAACGTATTCTTTGCAGTACACCAATGATTCTTGGCACTATGTATACCTGTTACAGCTTTAGAAAATATGATATTGTGCGGTTATACGGCTTTGTAAATAGCCATTAATGGGCGCTGATACCTCAATCTGTACATATAAAATGAGCCAAGGTATTTTACTTCCTTTCGCTTTTCAGGCACCTGAGCTTGTTTGATTCCGATGCTTTTGTTCGGTTTGCACTGAGTTCAAAGTCACCCCTTCCCGTTTGGAATTACCAGTTTCGCCTTTTCCGGTGAATTCAGGTCAAAGAACTATTTAAGTTTTAGCAAATGAAAACTTTATATTGATAAACTGGCTTCAGAACGCTATACAGTCTCTCTTGGAACAACAAACATTCCTTGCATGACCTCGGCTGTATATTGTGAACTTCAAACAACAAAATTTATGAAACAAACAAAGCTCAATTAAAACTGTACTCTTTCAGAACAATTGAAAAACAATCTATACAATTGAAACCATTTAAGCGGACGCCATGTCGTCATACATCATTATCAAAGACATAATTACGTAAAATAACATCTTGACATTAATTATAAATCAAAGACGAAACCGAGTACAACTTTGTATACTCTAACACGAAAACGATAATAATATCTATGCATTTAAATTGCTACTAGACAAGGTGGCCACTCTATCAATTTTTGTCTTGAGACGTTATTCAGGAATTGAAACTGTCATAATAGGAAATAACAATATATGCCGAGCCATGAGAAAACATACCATTTTTATTTGCCAAAACATAGACACAAATGCATTTATCGTCACTGCACTGCTGAGTAACACCACAGTATATCCTGTACTCAGAATGCATGTCCCCTTCATACTAACATCCAAACATAAGCATCCAGACACGATCGATCCCAGCAGGCACATGACGTCAGAATGACGTCAGATCGACGTCGATGCGACGTCGTGACGTCGCATCGACGACGATATGACGTCATTTCGACGTCATGTGCCCGCTGGTATGGATGTACAGCCCGATATGCGCCGGACTTGTTCGGCAACTCAGATGGCTGCTATGCCCATATATGAAAAGAACACAAGACTGTTTGAATATAGACGGTAAGATATTACTTCATTTTACGGTTTCATGCTCTTTATTCTTCTATAATTAAGTTTATCGATGGAAACGGATTGGTCAGTAGATAAAGAACGAGTATGAATTGGCTAGTCATATATATAAGGCGACAGAAAACTCGATCACTAGGATGTATTTGTGTTGTTTGTTTTTGCCAAAGACGTTCGCAACATTATAAGATGTTAATGAACTATACCTTGAAGTAAATGCATTTGAGGAAAGAAAGAAAGAAAGAAAGAAAGAAAGAAAGAAAGAAAGAAAGAAAGAAAGAAATTCGTTTGCCGTACAAAGACATGCGGATGAATGGATGCGTAGTCGAAAATTGAATATTGATAAGATAAACTGCAACTCAAACTCCATTTTCATTTTAAAAAAGAACAAAAATGTCGTTTTGTGCGGTGGTATAATGTATGCTTATAAAATGAAACAATCACATGTAACAAGTAGCCCAAGGGCAACGATCGCTCACCTGAGAGTCAAATAAGCGGTTACAGAGAAGATCTTTGAAAAGCGTGTATGGACTACAGATGGGCCAAGGTCAAGAGACGACATTGACCTTAATTAATCACATACTTTCATTCACTCCATCGGTTCTCCTCATCTCCATATTAGCTCAATATTTATATATTTAAACTCAACTTACTGCTTTGGTGGAATCAAAGTTTTTACTTTATGCCAATTGTTTAATCAATGTATTTTCATAAACTAATATGTCTATATGTAAATTAATTACTTTTTCCATTGCTTGTGTAATTATGTGATGTATACTTTAATAGTCATAAACTATAAAGACCACACCATGGGAGGTTCAATAATGTAAATTGTATCACTGTTTCTGAACGACCTTGCCATATCCGTCGTCCGGTATGCATCTTCTATGTTTGCAAGAAAGCTGATCCGGGTCTAGGCTACCGGTGTTACATTGTTGATGTTCCCACGGTTTGGTTTATTTTGTAAATACATGCATATTTTGTTGAATGTATGTCTGTATGTGTAAATGATTTGTTTAACATGTTGTTTTAGAGGGCCTCGTGAAAGATTGGCAATGCCAAACGAGCTACCCTCTATAAATAAAGACTTTCACTTCACTTCACTTCACTTCAATTCATCTACCACTTTTCAGGTCACAGGCTGCAACAGTTTTCAAACCAGAGGACCATTGGTCCTGTAAACGCTCACCTGAGTTCTTACATATAAGACCCTAATAGCTGGCTATCAACTGTTCTGGGAGGACATTTGGTCAACCAAAGCCTCTGTGTAATGTTGGTTAAGCTGTTTCTCAGGATCCTGGGTTTGATCCCAGGCTTCTAGACTTTAAAAGAGGTTCTACCTCCATATGCCCTTAGATGTTGAGTGGGATATAAAACATGAATAAAATCAATTGACCAACTTTGATGAAACCACCTTAATTAACTCATGGTGCCTCCCTTTATTTTAAGTGCAAAGTTAGACAACTCTTAAACTAATTAAAGCCTAGTCACAGTAAAAATTATATTGCTGAGCATTCAAAGATGGAAGTTCTGCTGTGGTTCTCTCTAGTTTATGGTTTGGTGTGGATTTTGGTTACCTTTAAGAAAAAGCCACTACATTTGACTCTGCTTATCACATGGGATTCTTTTAGACTTTGTTCCCATTGTGCCAGTTCTTGATCATTGCTTTAATACCTTCTACTTCTCTGTCCTGCCATACCCAACTTTGTAATCAACAGGTCAGAATCAACAAATGGTGATCATTTTAACAGTGTTATTCAAATAAGCCATATTAACTGCTGCAAAAGGAGTTTCAGTGAAAACAACTAGTTTTTTTTATCTAATATTTTTTATTCATTTAATTGCACTACACTGATTCTTAAAGTTCATCCATTAAAATCTATTTAACTTAGACCCTTATTACTAAAACACAAAAGTATTACATCAATAAGAGCTACTTAATTTAATGACAACATTATGAAAAGTGAATCAAAAAGATGAAGAAACTTAATCAATTATGAATCTTGGTTAATCTAGTATCTTAAAGTAGATGTAGAAGTAATGAGACTGTGTTTACAACATTAAGAGTCAGAAAACATGCCAAAACTGGACATATGCAAGAACATTTCTGTGGCTAAAATAGATACCTTGTAAAAATCATTGTAAAGGTACAGTTTAACACAATCTAAGAATTATACTAGGCCTAGACCACAACATCAAAAATAACTCAAGTAATGTCACATTATTACTGTTCATAAACTTGTTGCTAGGCATTAGCTTGTATGCAAAATCTAGCTTTTTCCAGTTCTACATTTTCATTTAAATCTATATACATATTTTCAAATAATAAAAACTTTTGACCATTACTTATGTACATTATAATCATTATCGAATCAAGCTCTGAGTTACAATACTTTTGTGGAGCAACATGAGAATATGTCCTAAACTAACAACCATCCGTCAATACATGTATACAGATTTTTCAAAATCAGAAATATCACTCCCACTCACTTTTCATCACAATGCAATATTACAATAATGTCTTGTAACAAGATATACTGAAAAGCATGTCTTCTTGCCAAACATTTATTACACATTTATATAAAACTATAAAGCACTTATTACATCATTCATCACCGTATCAATACAATGAATCCTTAACAATGCAATGTAATTGCTTGTTTTAATTTACCTGAAATAAGCATTTTACTTTTTATTTCAAATTCTATTTAAAAAATCATATGTTATAGTCACAGTCTCTTTCATTCTTCATCTTATTTAAGAATACATGTTTTTCTTTTCAGTTTCATTACAAACAAATTATACATAATCACCATTACAACTGTATTTCACCATAGTCTAACAAATATTTTAAATGTGTTATTCATAATACATAACTTTTGAATCTCATTGCTCCCTAACTATAATGATAAAACAATTATTTTGTCCTTTTTGTTGGAGTTGAGTTTTAACATCCCTGACAAAATCTTTCCAGTTATGCCAAAAATAAGACCAACTGCTTGAAGAGTACTAGACTAATACTTTTGTGATTAAAGCTTCTTTTGCAAAGATATAACACCACAGCATGAGGGCTCTCACTCAAGATTTAATGGTCTACCACTAGGCCTCCATACTCACTATTTAAGGAGCTAATTCAAAATAAATTATTGCTGATACAGTACATCAAACATTCCACTGAGAAATAATTGTAAGAACCCATAGTGAAACAATACCTGACATGAATATAAATGGATGTACATGTATTGTTACAACTACAAAAAAATACAATTAGGCCCACACACACATATATATAAAAAAAGAAAAATAAAAAATTGAAAAAAAAAAATATGGTGGCAACCCCAAGTTTTGCTAAACCACCGAATTTAATACTTAGTGGGGTTACGCCTTTGCCGTTTTTCTCTTGATTTTCTTTTTCATATACCAAGGACAAGGTTTCTCTACTCTGTAATGATACAACAGTTGGAAAGTTTTAAAGACACCTTTAGTAGCTAATCTTAGTCAATAACAATATTTAGTCATCACATATTCAGCTTTTCATCTTTTGGGGGTTGTGAAGTTGCCATTATACGTAAGAAACATTATTATTTGTCTCAAAAGGGGTTACACTGGTTGTTCTGTACTTTATTCATGTTCTGCACCACCTTTCCATTATTTATTTGTCTATGGCACAATATATTATTTTATGATCAGACCAATAAGCCTCGATCACATCGCAAAACCCTTCAGAATTTGAAAATATCAAATCTAGCACTGATCCAGAGTCTGTTGTACATTGTTTAATATGCTGCATACACCCAAATAATTTCTCCATAAAATCCACAAACCCTGTACTGGCACCATCTATCTGTGTGTTAAAGTCACCTAATATGACTAACTTAGCATTCAGATCAATAACCGGCCTAAGATGACAGTGGATATCCTTTCTAAAATCAGTCTGTGAACTTTTTGGGTATTTGTACAACACAACAACTTGAACATAACCTTGTTGATTGCTGAATGTGCCAGTGAATATTAACTCAAATGACTTGCATTGCATTTTCACGACATTCTGAATCTGCAAGTACTCCTTTACATACAATGCAAGTCCATGATATGGCCTGTTGCGAGTCAATTTTACTGTGTCATCAAGCCTAATAAGTCTGAACCGTTTGAGGGCAAAATGTATGTTTTCATCCCTACTACATAATCTTGTTTCAGCAAATCCAATGACATCTGCTGCCAACACATTTGGTTCAAATTCAACATCCTTAAAATGTTTATGCAAGGATCTAGCATTGTTGAATGCAATTTTGGTTTTGCCAGCACCAATTTTATACAAAGGAACATAACAGAGCTCTAATGCAGCTTCTCTGCGTAGCCTTTCCATCTCTATATTCACATCATTATCAACATCCAGAGTATTTTCATTCATATTCAATATATATAAGTCCTCAAGCTTTTTCACTCTACTGAATGCAACATAGTGCATATGTGGCATTTTATACTTTCTATCTTTCTGGGATAAATCAACAACTACCTTGTCTACTGTAGCTCCTTCTGCTTTGTAGACTGTTTTACCTGAAGCTGGTGTCAGCGGAAATTGGCTTCTCTGAAATGTTTTGTAGTTCACTATAAATGTTCGTTGTGTTTCAAATACAGGTGTCCAGTCTGAATGAATGCTAGAGTTGTAAAATTTCCTGTTTTTTTCACGTGTTGCCCTACCAACTCGAGGGTCATCAAACAAAACCCAAACAATGCTAGGTCTATTTGTTCCTTCCATCCACCTGAAGTCAACATGTTTCACAACACCCGTAGCACCATTAGTTAAACCGTCTTCTACATCTACATTAGCTGTATGAACAACAATCATTCCAACAACTACTGTCAATGACTTCTTCAATTGTCCTGTTTTCCCATAGTCGTTTGGAAGCCCATCAATCAGGGACTGTTGCCTTTTAGCAGGAATGTTTGATGAGACAACAATGTCATGGCATGGTATTGTAAATTTTTCTCCAGGCAACTGACTCAAAATAGTGTCATTGTGTTGGTCTACATAAGAATTCTCCGCAAATAAATGAAGGGCGTCCTTTGGATAGTCACCGGTTTCATGGTCAACAACACGTGCCTGCAGCTTTTGTTTGTCTTCCTCTGTCATTTCATTCAACCGAAGTCGGTTTAATAGTTGTGCAAATGCAAGGTCATCTTTCTGCCTCATGATATCAACCAATTCATACATTTTGAAGAGTTCTTTCCACAAGTTTTGTCCCAGTGAAGATGCTCCCACTTTCAAATCAAGACTTATCAAATAATCACCTACTGGCTTTAGC
Organism: Rugalucina vietnamica; assembly: GCA_964017185.1. Classification (NCBI taxonomy): domain Eukaryota; kingdom Metazoa; phylum Mollusca; class Bivalvia; order Lucinida; family Lucinidae; genus Rugalucina; species Rugalucina vietnamica. The sequence continues at coordinate 24,015,849 of OZ024883.1, forward strand.
TGGTACAGATCACCCACAGCAATAACACTTAAACCACCAAAAACTTCTTTTGTTCCCATGAGCTGCTGTAAGCGAATGTTGATAAAATTTAATGTCATGTTCCCTACCATTGATATTTCATCAATAATGACAAGTTTCAGATGTCTATACTTAATTCTGAACGTGTTTAATTCATCAGCTGAAAGATGATTTGTGCCCTTTTGATACATTTTCCTGTGGAAAGCAGAGGAAATGGTTTGACCACTTATATTGAATGCAGCAAAGCCCATGTAAGCACACAGTAAAATTCTTTTATCATCTGGATTTTCTCCATCTTTCAAATTCCACAGTCTGTACAGACTTTGATAAAGTGCTCGAATGACAACTGATTTACCAACACCTGCACCTCCTGTTAAAAAAGCATAGACTGGTTCATCTTTGGATTTTATCCAGTGAACAATATGGTTAAAGAATTCTCTTTGTCTCAAATTAAGACTTCTGAGTAGTTGTAAATATTCATCATCTGGTAATAAGATACCACTTGTTTCTACTGGTGGCACTGAGCAAGTTGATTGTAATTCTATTCCTATGTCATAGTGCCTCTGCTCTACAACTCTGCTTGGGTTAAAGCAAACAAACTTTTCTGATTCTGCTGGCCCTTCTTCTTCTGTTTCTCTATTTTCTTGCTCTGCATTTGGTGCAATTTGATCATAGTCCCTTTCCTCATTTTCCATCATTTGTGTTGCAATCTCAAGCTCTTCAGCATGATGCTCATACTCATTTTTTTTGGACACGAGTGATGTCTGCACGGAGTTATACCGAGCTTCATATGTTCCAAAAGAACCTATTAAATCCTTCTGTTCATTTCGCCAAGGTACAAAAAGCATGAGCTGCTCTCTAAAGTAATTTTCTGGGTCTCTTTTTCTGTTGTATTTTACATACCTTATTATTCTTGGTACTTTTCTTTTCTTGTACTTTGTTCCATTTTTTGCTTCAAACAACAGGTCTGAACTTTGAATGTTATCATCAAAGATGTCATCACTTTCATCACCAGACGTATTGACAAAACTGTCATCATCATTAGTGTCATCAACTTTCTCTGAAAACTTACTTCCTTTTGGATAAGTAATGTCAACCTTAGAGACATAATCAGCTAAACATAATTTCCCAAGCTGCCTGGGTCTTTTAGAATACCTCTGTATTACATTTTCAGATTCTACATCTGTGGATTCAGCTGGAAGTTCATCAAGAGCAGCTTTTGGCTTCAACAGAAAGATTCTTTCCTCTGGTATAGATGTGTTGATGAAAACAATATCCCTGGTACATTTTGTCAAAGGAATTTGCAGATCAAGATAAACAGCTTCTTGAGCACTGACTTCAACACAGTTAGAAAATACATTCCCAATATGCCTGACTTGCTTCTTTAGGTCAAGATTTCCTCTTCTAGCCTCTTTTGCTGCTGCGTCAAGTTGTGCACTCATACCTCTCTGTGATTTACTTATATAACCAACTATATATGAAGCACATCCATATGGCTCAAGAACAATCTGAATGTCAAGATTGGCCTTCCAGGCAAGAAGTATGTTTTCATTAAATGGATTTATTCTCATTTCCTTCACTTTTCGCTTTAAGAAAACCTTTGGTGCTTTCAATGAGCTTCTTATGCAGCAAATATAATCTTCGAAGTCCATTCTAGCAATTTTTTCTAGAAACTCATCAAATGGTATATCTTCATTTTCTTTACACTCATTCATTGATTTTTGGAGCTCTACATTCTTTTTCTTGTACTTGTCAATGTTTTCCTCAAGAGGATACAGCAACATAGTTTTCGGCAATGGTGGCAATGGAAATCCAAACCTACATATTGGTTTCCCTTTTTTTCTGCAGGTTCTAGAATGTTTGTGACTTTGAAGGTTAACAAGATTTGCTGTTTTCTCATTATCACTACTGCAGGTAAGATATTGATCAACAAATTCAATTATTTCCTCTTCTGACTTTGTTTCTAGAGTTGGAGCATTTTCTACCCAAACAAGCATGTGAATATGAGGGGAGCCACGTTGCTGAAACTCAACTCTATAAAAATAGTCAAGTACCTTTCCAATTGGTTCAGAACTGCTTTTTAGAATTGTATTGAGGAACTCTTGAACCCTATGATCAAAGTACCTTGAACATGTAACTGGGTCTTTCTGAACTAGCTTTGTTTTCTCTTGCCAAGTAAGCCTTTCTAATTCTGTTTCAGAATATTCAATACCATCATTCAATTTTGCTAACATTTTCAATAGATCTGTCCATCTAGTATCGGCAGCTGACAATGACATAAACCAAGTAGGTAAAGAAAGTTGCCTAATCATTGCAAAAATGTCTTTCTTGCGCATTTCTAAATAGGCAGGAGAATTTCTCAGTTGGCGAAAGATATAATAGCCTTCATCAAGGTTTACAAGTTTGTCCAAATAATTTGAATCTCTAGCTTCAGCTGCAGTTATTTTTTGACCTCGCTTTTTACATCTTCTAACAGCCAAGTTGACTTTATCACTGATTTGTTTCATCTGTAGCTTTTTGTGTTTAAAAAATATATTTGGAACTGACTGTGCAGCTCTTCTGTCAACACTTCTCAATTCCCATTTAACAATGTCACTATAATGAACTGGAACAATTCGCTCTTCCTTGCTAGGTGGTGTTTGTCCACAGAAAATGGATGGGAAGCACAAATACTCTGCATCTTTATCATTATATAGACTCAAAGGATGTTGTCCTTCACCTGGTGCAAAAGTGTAAACTTTGTCACACTTATTGTCAATATCTGCATCATCCACTAATGTATCTATATTGCCAACATGGTCATTAGCATCTATTTCACTGTAATGATCAGAATCATAATCAGCTGGTGCATTAGTGTCCTTTTTACTTGTGATTTGTTCCTGCTTTTCATTATCCATGCTATGTTTGTCATTAGTTTGTTCTCTTGAAACTCCTAAAAACTCTCTGACTGTTTCCTCTGCACTTTCAGTAACTTCCTGAAACCAGTCATCATCAATTACTATGCCAGAGTTCTTGTACAGTTTGCTGTTGTTCATAAGCCAATGTAGAGCACTTAAAACTCTTAATGGTCTAACATTTTCTTTAAAGTCAACCGTTTTATAGGAAAGTTTCTTTTTCAACTGAATAGCAACTGTAAAATTTTCATCCATTGGCCTTGGAAGACAGTTGATAGTAGGCTGAATATCAACAGGCACATTGATAACATTTCCTTTTAAGGAGTACTGGCCACCACGTGGAAGTTCCCTAATCTGCATAAATGGAATGCGAAGTGCTATTAATCTTTCTTCCAGCTGATGCAAATTTAGTTCTACAGGTTTGTTTGGCCATTTGAAGCCATTACCTACTGATAATTTTGGACATTTCCTTTCTCGTAATGCACTCAAGCAAGTATGACAAACCCATTCTTCATTATTTACAGACATGTAATCTGTGCAATACAGCCTTTTACTTTCTTCTGGAATATGAGTGTTCTTTAACATTGAAACACTTTTTCTAAACCATGTTTGATGACAACATGTACAAATGTATATGGGGCCAATAGATATATCTAAATGAAACTGTTTGATAGTTTCTTCAATAGTTTTAAATGCCTTCTTGTGAGTTTTATGAGGCAAGGTTTCTGTATCATGTTTGAATCTTTTGCACGAAACATTCATTGTAGAAATGTCATTACATTTTCTCTTCTCTTGTCTTATCTGTTGTTTCTTGATTCTTTCACATTCCAGAACAATCGGATTTTTCCTTGCATTTTGTTTAGATACATTCTGGTACACTTTCTCTCGTTCCAGAAAAGCAGGATTTTGTCTTGCTGACTGTTTTGATTTCTTCTGATATGCAACTTCTTTCATTCTAAAAGCAGAATCTTTTCTAGCATGCTGCTTTGATTCCTTTTGATACCTAATTTCTGTATCCTTAAATACAGGATCTTTTCTTGCACGCTGTTTTGATTCCTTTTGATACCTAATTTCTGTATCCTTAAAAACAGGATTTTTTCTTGCTTGCTGCTTTGATTCCATTTCTTTCCTTTTAAAGGCAGGGTTTTTCCTTGCATGCTGCTTTGATTCCTTTTGATATCTAACCTCTGTATCCTTAAAAACAGGATCTTTTCTTGCATGCTGCTTTGATTCCTTTTGATACCTTATTTCTGTATCCTTAAAAACAGGATCTTTTCTTGCTTGCTGCTTTGATTCCATTTCTTTCCTTTTAAAGGCAGGGTTTTTCCTTGCATGCTGCTTTGATTTCTTTTGATACCTAATCTCTGTATCCTTAAAAACAGGATCTTTTCTAGCTTGCTGCTTTGATTCCATTTCTTTCCTTTTAAAGGCAGGGTTTTTCCTTGCATGCTGCTTTGATTTCTTTTGATACCTAATCTCTGTATCCTTAAAAACAGGATCTTTTCTTGCTTGCTGCTTTGATTCCATTTCTTTCCTTTTAAAGGCAGGGTTTTTCCTTGCATGCTGCTTTGATTTCTTTTGACACCTAATCTCTGTATCCTTAAAAACAGGGTCTTTTCTTGCACGCTGTTTTGATTCCTTTTGATACCTGATTTCTGCATCCTTAAAAACAGGATCTTTTCTTGCACACTGTTTTGATTCCATTTGATACCTCATTTCTGTATCCTTAAAAACAGGATCTTTTCTTGCACGCTGTTTTGATTCCATTTCTTTCCTTTTATAGGCTGAATTTTTTCTAGCCAATTGTTTAAAAGTTCTATAATATTCAGTGCGATTACGCTGCTTTCTTTTTTTCAGCAAAGCTTCTGTCTTTGATTCAGAGTTGAGTCTACAACTGCCATTTCTTTGTGTTTTCAGAGCCTGTCGAAATCTCTGATCTTTGAAATAGCCTTCCATACGACTTGTCATTTGATCTTCGTACGTCTGTCCTTCTTGACATTTCTTAATATGGACTGGCAGGAAGTCAAACTGCAAATTAGTATCAGTTTCTAGTTTCATGCTGTCATAAAAGGCATATATATATGTAACTAGGTCGTCCAGGTTTGAGAAAGTTATTAAACAGGAAGCACCATCACTTGATGAAAGTCCATTTTGCCCATGGGAATGAGAATCAAAAAAGACATACAACCCATTCTGTTTAAAAACTGCAGAACATATTGCACCAACAGTTAATAGGCCACATGATACAGAGGAAAATGCCGACTGCAAAGTAGAGTGAAGTGTTGGTAAGCCATGATCTTCAGTATCAAGAAGAACACCACTTTCAACTTGAAACTTTTCTAAAGCAAATTTTCCTATATCTACTTCAAAATCATCTGGGATTTCTTCTAAGCTCAAAAGCTGGTTAATGAACTTTCCATCTGTTTTCAACTTGCTTATTACAGTTTGATACAGAGAATCCCCTTCACAAAGTACTTTATCTATCATTGAGCTATTATCTACACTATGACCAAGTGCGTATGACAACATACATAACGCATTACATGTACACTGATATCCTCTTGAATGCTCTGAAAATCTCACATCATTTTGATGAAAACTTCCAAATACCAAATCAGTGGCATTCCAGAATGGTTCAGGTAATCTTGCTGCTTGATAACTAACTATATCATTGTCTAAACAGGGTTCACTGCATGAATCATTGTTAAAATGATACTGTGTGCTAACATTTTCATCATGCTGAGCAAGTTGTTGAAGCATTGTATTTTGAGGACAAGAAATCATACTATCTTTTTCACATGATTCTTCAATGACTATAGACTGATGGTCAGCATAAACTTGAGGAAAAGTATCTAGAAACACTGTATCAAAATCTGTCTGTACATTTGAGCTAATATTTGCTATAAGTGAGTTGAGCTCAATAATTGCCTGTTTGAATTGACAGATATTTGCTTGTTTGCAGGTCCTTGCATGTATTTGCTTGTCTTTGCCATTTATTTGTTTGCCTTTGTCATGTGCCACCAAGTTGAATGGACTTCCTGCCACCACGTTGGATGGACTTCCTGCCACCACGTTGGGTGGGCTTCCTGCCACCACGTTGGGTGGGCTTAATGTCACATCATCGTCACAATCTGTTCCTTGTCTCTCTCTATCCATAACTGTTCCATCTCCATCATCTACCTTCGTCCACTGCTTCCCCCTTTCTGTCTCTGCTTTTCGTCTGCCATCTGCTCTCAATCTCTCTCTCCATTCCTTCCTTTTTGTCTCTGACCACTTCCAACCCTTTCGTCTAGGCATGATTAATCAACTGAAAATATAAAGAAAAGGTAATGTGTAGAATCGTTAAATATTTAGCCTATATAAATCTTCAAAATAGAACCTAGAAATATTATACCATCATAGCAAAGTTTAAAAAAAAATGTAGCCAGTTAGTGGAGCTGCTCAGACTCATCTGTCACTTTGCTGTTTTCATAGCATAGTAGTTTTTCTAGTGCTGAAGGAGATCTACACTAAATTTACTTTAAACGCAAACAAAGAAGCAGATCAGCTGCTCTAGTCTACTCGACAGACTGATAAGCCTCTTCATTTTCAACAGCTAAAATAGTATGATCTTTCTAGTTTCTAAATTTCAGATTGCCCCTTTTTACAAAAAAATTATTAAAACTTATCTGTCACTTCATCTGTTCTTGACCTCCCTTTTATTTTCTATTTTCAGCCAGTTCTTGCTCCTAGGCATGAAAGCACCTGAAAATAGAATGGAAATACAATGTAATGTCTAAAATACAATAATGGGCCAGGCAGCATACAGGGTAACATTTCTCTGATAAATATAAGTCTTATATCCATTTGAACATTTGTTGCGAGCTACCACCTTTCCCACCTCGGTTTTTGGGGTGGGTTTTTAAATCTGATTGCGCCTTTTCCTGATCATTGCCTATTTGTACCTTTTTAAATATATGACTTTGTAACAATTTTCCCTATTTTATGAATACTTCATGTCAAGTTTCAAGATAATAGGACTTCGGATACTGGAGATTTTTAAGGCATATGACAGCCATCTGGGTCAGGTGGTTTTAAAAATGTTGTTGATAAAGATCAAAGGAAGCTACATGTATACGATTTTGGCTTTGATAGGCCAAGCGGTTTCAGACAAAAATATGTTGATATAATATGGTCGTTTATAGCCCCAGGATAAGGGCAGACAACCCATCGGGTCAATCTTTTCCTTGAAATAAATTTTCAGTCCATTTGAGAATTTTTACCATATATGGGCAAGGCAGCCATCTTGGTTATGTGACCTGGATTATCTATATACACATTGATTCCTCCTTCCTATTATGGATGCTTCATGTAAAATTTGGCTTTAATTGGTCAAGCAATTTCATAAACTGATGTTTGAATATTATGGTAATATACATATAAATTGCCCCGTGTAGGGGCAAATGAGCCCCTGGGATCCAATTGTTTTCAGAATCATTAATATTCAGTCATACTGCTCATTTCCTGCAGGATTTCCCTTTAAATGACATTTTAACAGTAATCTCTTTTCAAACGCATAGGCCACCTTTGTTGACCTTCCAGTAAAATAGGTCAAGGTCATCATAGGGTCATGATTTATATATACATTGTAGTATTTGAGTCATCAATGCTTCATTCAAAGTTTCCTTCAAATCGGTCCACCAGTTCAGGGGGAGAAGATTTTTAATAGTTTTTACCACATATGGGCATGGCAGCCATCTTGGTCATGTGACCTCGAGTATTTACATATACACTATTTCCCCTTTCCTACAGATGATTCTTTAAAATTTGGCTTTGATTGGCCAAGCGGTTTCAGAGAGGAAGATGTTTGAATATTATGGTAATATTCATGTATATTGCCCCGATGTGGGGGAGAGATGAGGCCCTGGGGCCCAATTTTTTTTTTCAAAATCATTAAAATTCAGTCCTACTGCTCATTTTTTGCAAGTTTTTTCCTTTAAATGACAATTTAACAATTTTACCCATTAAAATGCATACGCTACCTATGTTGACCTTACCGTAAAACAGGTCAAGGTCATCACAAGGTCATGATTTACATATACGTTGTAGTACTTAAGTCATCGATGCTTCATGCCAAGTTTCACTGAAATCGGTCCAGTGGTTCCGGAGAAGAGAGTTTTTGAAGGGTTTTTATCATATATGGGCATGGCGGCCATCTTGGTCATGTGACCTGGATTATTTATATACACATTGGTTCCCCCTTCCCGTAGATGCTTCATGTAAAATTTGGCTTTGATTGGCCAAGCGGTTTCAGAGAAGAAGATGTTTGAATATTATAATAATATACATGTATATTGCCCCGGGGTGGGGACGGATGAGCCCCTGGTGCCCAATTTTTTTCAGAATCATTAATATTCAGTCCTACTGCTCATTTTCTGCAAGATTTTTCCTTTAAATGACAATTTAACAATTTTTCCCATTCAAATGCAAAGGCGACCTATGTTGACCTTGCCGTAAAATAGGTCAAGGTCACCGCAAGGTCATGATTTATATATACATTGTAGTACTTGAGCCATCGATGCTTCATGCCAAGTTTGGTTGAAATCGGTCCAGTGGTTCCGGAGAAGAAGATTTTTGAAGGGTTTTTACCATATATGGGCATGGCGGCCATCTTGGTCATGTGACCTGGATTATTTATATATACATTGGTTCCCCCTTCCCGTAGATGCTTCATGTAAAATTTGGCTTTGATTGGCCAAGCGGTTTCAGAGAAGAAGATGTTTGAATATTATGATAATATACATGTATATTGCCCCGGGGTGGGGGCGGATGAGCCCCTGGTGCCCAATTTTTTTCAGAATCATTAATATTCAGTCCTACTGCTCATTTTCTGCAAGATTTTTCCTTTAAATGACAATTTAACAATTTTTCCCATTCAAATGCAAAGGCGACCTATGTTGACCTTGCCGTAAAATAGGTCAAGGTCACCGCAAGGTCATGATTTATATACACATTGTAGTACTTGAGTCATCGATGCTTCATGCCAAGTTTGGTTGAAATCGGTCCAGTGGTTCCGGAGAAGAAGATTTTTGAAGGGTTTTTACCATATATGGGAATGGCGGCCATCTTGGTCATGTGACCTGGATTATTTATATACACATTGGTTCCCCCTTCCCATAGATGCTTCACAATAGGCCAAGCTGTTTCAGAGAAGAAGATGTTTGAAAATGGTGGACGACGGACGGACGGACGACGGACGACGGACGGACGACGGACGGACGGACGGACGACGGAGCATGGGTATACTATAAGCTCACCTTGTGAGCCTGACGGCTCAGGTGAGCTAAAAATCCATTGTTTTCACTTTGCATGTTTCCAAAATTGACCTAGCTGTTAAACAAGGGTTGGATCTGGCTAAAATTCGACTCATCCAATATGTTATATTTACCCTTGTTACTACAAAAAATGAAGAAGATCTGGTCAAAATTTAAGACGCTGGAGTGTCCACAACACTAAAAGTTGATTTTTCAAACATTTAAGGGCAGCTAACACCGCAGTCCAGGGTCGAATCTGGCTCAAATTCGAGATGTTATGGTTATCCTTGTTACCTCCAAGAATGGAGAAGATCCGATCAAAGTTGAAAGCGCTAGAGTGGCCACAATACAAAATATTGATTTTTCATACAATAAAGGACAACTAACTCCGCAGTCAAGGGACGGAACTCATCCGAGATATTGTAGTTATCCTTGTTACCTGCAAGAGTGAAGAAGATCCACTGAAAAACAAAGATGCCAGAGTGGCCACAACACAAAATATTGATTTTTCACACACTCAAGGGCAGATAACTCTGCAGTCAGAGGGCGGATCTGGTCGAAATTCGAACTCATCCGAAATGTTATGGATGTCCTTGTTACTTCCAAGAATAAAAAAGAACCGAATAAAAATGAAGGCGCTAGCGTGGCCACAACATTAAATATTGATTTTTCAAACACTCAAGGGCAGATAACTCCGCGGATAGAGGTTGGACCTAGTCGAAATTCGAACTCATCCGAGATGTTACGGATGTCCTTGTTACTGCTAAGAATAAAGAAGATCCGAATAAAAATGAAGGCGCTAGAGTGGTCACAACACTAAATATTGATTTTTCACACAGTCAAGGTCAGATAACACTGCAGTCAAGGGTCAGATCTGGCTGAAATTCGAACTCATCCGAGATATTATGGCTATCCTTGTATGTTCCAAGTATGAAGAAGATCTGATCAAAATTGAAGGCGCTAGAGTGGCCACAACACAAAATAATGATTTTTCAAACACTCAAGGGCAGCTAACTCCACAGTCAGAGGTCGGATATAGCTGAAATTCGAACCCATCTGAGATATCATAGTTGTCCTTGTTACCTGCAAGAATGAAAAATTGAAAAATAATGGCGCTAGAGTGGCCACAACATTTTTCCCATTATAAGTCTATGGGGATTTTTCAAGACGCTCAATGGCAGCTAACTCCGCAATCTGAGGTCGAAACTAGCCGAACTTCGAACTCATCCGAGATGTTATGATTGTCCTTGTTATTTTTTTAGAATGAAGAAGATCCAATCAAAAATGATGTTGCTAGTGTGGCCACAACATTTTCCCCATTATAGCATGTATCTGTTGCCATGGAAACCAGAGTTCTGATCAGACCTAGCCTAAAACCTAATGAAACCATTCGCTCTCCTCAATGATGCTTCAGATAAAATTTGATTGCGATTGGCTTTGTTGTCTTAGAGATATTTAAGATTCAAAGTGTGAACGCACGGACGCACGGACAACGGCTCGACTACCATACTATAAGCTCACATTGTGAGCCTTCGGCTCAGGTGAGCTAAAATCTAATGTCGTTATGAACAAAACATATTGCACAACAGCAGAGCTCGTTCCTACGTTTGCTTACAAATTCTTAATCTTGACACACAGCCGCTCTTGTAGATCTTCATATGTATTCTTATGTTTATGAATGCTTTGTCAAAATTAAGGATTGGTCACTGAAACTACAGTATGCGATACATCACGAATTTGCATTATTATTTTAGACGGAAAAATCTCATTTAACTTTTATCGAAATGAAATTCAGATTTTTGCATGATATACCCTAATATCCCATGAATGGGAATCATACAGCAATAGACCTAAAATTATCAAAGTTTAACCATTAAAACTCAAAAATCATCGGTGCCTATTGTTTTGTTTCTTTTTTTGTTCAGTATTTATGATATAATCTTTTATAGCATTTAAGTTATACACGAAGAGAATTTAGGCGTCATGCAGCATTAAGCCTTTTAATTGACCAGACATAATGTCATTGACAAACTGGAAATTATAATTAATAGTTCCATAATACAAGATTTTTTGATGATGTACTGCCAATGTTTGCATTGATATTCTGCCAATTTGAAATTGCAAAGGGGATAATAATAGTTTCCCAATGCAAATTGAATGTATTGAATTTAAGAAATTTGCGTTTAAGAAAGGTCAGTACACATTTTCCCCAGAAGTGAATACAAAATGTAATAAGTGGTATGAAATTTATTAGAGCAAAATTTCTGTATCACGTTGCATACATGTTTCACAATACATTTGGGACATTTTTGACATAAAATTTGAGCAATGCCGTGACAGGAACAGTGTGCCTATCAATCGTCTTCATTACGCCAACTGGTTAGTGGCCCCATAAATATAATGATTTACTTATTTGTCTTAGAAGCAATATTCTTACGTATTCGTTGTTATGAGCGTATTATGGTGAAGCTCTGATTATAGTTCGAGGCCAAAATAGAAAACCATTTATGATTGCAGAGGAAGGTATTTTACTGAACATGTTTTATGTCATAAAGGCATACAACAGAGTAACCACAGGTGATATCCTTAAAGACACATATTCTGAAGAAGTTAAAGTGGTACCACTGTCTATTATGACCTTTCCTTGTGCAACATGGTCCAGAAAACAAAGTAACTGTCATAATGAGGTGATGATTATCATTGCTCTGCATGAGATAATAAAAAGGCCCCTAAACTGTGATACCTCTGTATATTGTTTTATGGCCCAAGATTACATTTACAGTAAACCCGCCTCCCTAGGAAACAGGTATTGATTTTCCTTGTTTGGGAGCATCCACCTTTAATCAGAGCCATTGTCAGTTCTACAGGTTTTCTAATGCAGCGACATTTATCTCCGAAAAGCTAATGACTAGCAATACATACGAATATAGGTCTAAAGAGGCACATGTATTACCCCTGTTTGGATAAAATAACCCTATCATTATGACAGGCCTTTGATATTTAGACCATATAGCACCAGAAGAAGCAATAAATTCAAAAACAAAATGGGTACATGTACATGTACTACGTTACAAAGACGTCTATAAATATCTACCCTTTTAAAGATTAATACCATGCATATGTAGGCTAACGTCTACGATTTGCAAGGACAATCCGTTTAAGAAACTCATATTCTTCCTCTTTAAAATGCATATTTAGCAGGCTTAAATAGTTCGTTGCCATCGGGTTTAGCTGCAATGTATTACGGCTAGACCGATAGGTTATAAGTTAAGTTTGGTAAGTCAAATAGATGAAATGGACACAAAAGAAGGTCTCTGTAAATTAAGAGATTTTGTAAAGCCGAATGAATTACTCAGACATTACTAGACAGCTTTCTGCACATTGCTCGACAAAGCGTGTTGTGCACATAATACCGTAAATATTGTAGTCCGATCGTTTGATTTTTTTTCTTTCATTCATTTTTTTTTTGTATTTGCTGACCATTTTATCGGGGTTTGAATGTTGAGTGTTTTCTCCTTGCTAAGATTGCGTAGAACTGTTAACTGTTTCCGTATTTATCTTATATATCTATAGGATGTCATGCATATACATGTACATGTATATTGTTCTATTGGTAACGCAAGGAATATTCTATTCTTTCCTTTCAGAATAGATAGTCTTAAGTTTGTTGTTTATGTTTGAGTTCGTTTAAGCTTTCGCCTTTAAGTAATCTGTAAATACCAATTCATTAACCTCGGATGCACTTTAAATTTGCTATTTGGGACTGTAGGAAGTAAAATTGAATCAGTCAAATATGCAGTCGTCGTAAAATAATAATTTCTAAATGAAAACAATATAAAAGTGGCATTTAGAATCAGGAAATGGATATAAAATCTATTACATGTAGGTATATTTCAGCCGACTTATAAGATTCAGGAACTTCTCCGCAAACACACATGCGTAGCTCACCACAGAAACTAGACGTTTGTGTCTCTGATACTGTGCTTTGGAAACAATAGAAGTCTCGATGTATTATGTAATCGCTCACTTGTTTATTTATTCACATGTGTTAGGTACTTTGACAATACTCAAATGCGCAGGCTAACTTTTGTTTACAGCAATTGCATTGTTTTAATTAACAAAACTATTTCTCAAATTGAGGGCGCATGACAAAACTTCATGTGGAGCATCCCTAGTAAGGGGGAATGAAACTTTGTATAAATGGTCCAGGTCACATAACCAAGATGGCCGCTATGGCTATAAATAGCAATAACTTTAAAAACCGCTTGGCCAATTAAAGCCAAACTTTATGTGGAGCATCGTTAGGGGGCATGAAACTTTGTATAAACGATATAGGTCACATGACCAAGATAGTCGTCATGGCTATAAATAGCAAAAATCTTAAAAAAATCATTAGGCCCATGATTTTGAAATTTGGCATTAATCATCAGGCAATGGAGCTCTACAAGGTTTGTATAAATCATGACCCTGGGATGACCTTGACCTATTTCATGGCAAGGTCAACTTAGATCGTTAATGCATTTGAATTGGGAAAATTAGTAACATGTAAATGAAATGGGGGGGGGGGGACTTGCTGGAAGTATGCAAATTGGCAGACAATTTATGTTTATGAAAAACATTTGACCCAGGGTTTATCCCCTGCCCCAGGGCTATATACATGTATATGACCATAATAATCAACCATTTTCTCTGAAACGGCTGGGACAATATCTTCTCCAGAACTATAGCTGTAGAAGGCCTATGATTTTGAAAATTGGCATAAAGCATCAGGCAATGGAGCTCTACAAAGCTTATATAAGCTATGACCCTGGGATGACCTTGACATATTTTACGGCAAAGTCAACGTAGGTCTCTAATGCATTTGAATGGAGAAAATAAGTAAAATGTAATTAAATGGGGGAAAACTTGCAGGGAGTATGCAAATGGACAGAGATTTATGTTTATGAAAAAAAAAAGACCTCAGGGGGTTGTCAGTCCCTGCTCCGCAACTAGTACATGCATATGACCATAATATCAATCATGTTCTTCTCTGAAACGGCTGGGCCAATTAAAGCCGAACTTTATGTGGAGCATCGTTATGTAGGGGGAATGAAACTTTGACAAGATCACATGACCAAGATGGCCACCATGGCTATTGATAGTAAAAACCTTTAAAACTCTTCTTTTTCAGAACCGGAAGGCCAATGACTTTGAAACTTGGCATGAAGCATCAGGGAATAAAACTCTACAAAATTTATATAAATCACCGTGGGATGACCTTGACATATTTTATGGCAAGGTCAATTTAAGTTGCGATTGCCAGATCTCAGGTGAGCGTTTACAGGACCATTGGTCCTCTGCTTTATGTTTGAGTTCGTTTAAGCTTTCGCCTTTAAACAATCGGTAAATATTATTTCATTAACCTCAGATGTGCACTTTGTGCTATTTGGGACTGTAGGAAGTTAACACACCTACATATTTCTAATCAGTCAAATATGTATCGTCGTAAAATAATCATTTCTTAACGAAACCAATAATAAAAGTGCCATTTAGAATCAGGAAATGGATATAAAATATATCAGGTATATTTCAGCCGATTCATAAGATTCCGTAACTTCTCGGCAAATGATTGCTCGGACATTGTGCCATAACCATGTTGTCTGATAAATAAATTATCAGCTCTTTTTGTTGTATGGATATCAATCAGTTCTTTATGAATAAGAGAAAAATCAATGAAAAGATGAAGGGGTACACCAACAAAATCGCTTATATCTCAGCTGCCAAAATCCTTAGAGAACTGAAAATGGTACCAGTATAATGCTAGGACAATGCACTATTGCCATAGTGTCTGATAGCTATAGCATATGCTATTGAATTTTCTGAATGCTACAAAGATTTTGAAAAATTGTGGAAATGAAATAAAATTGAAGTTTGTACTCCAACATAATTCATTAAATCTTGATTGCCAGCGAGCATGCTTTATATATCTAAATACATGGCGATAAATCAGTATCCTACCAATAATTTGTTGCCATTTTAAGTTCTCTACGGCACTCAGTAGACAAGATATACGCGATTTTGTTTGTGTACCCTTCATTTTTCATTGTTTTTTTTGTTTTATTTAACATCCCTACAACAAAAATAGCTGATGATTTATATATGAAATTACATGGTAATAGAACATAGTTTTAGCAATCATTTGATACCAATTATAGCTCTCTAGGTCTATCAGTTATCAAGATACATGCATTTTTCTATGTATACCTCCTTAGTTTTTCCGATTTTTTTCCTCTAAATTCTAAAGGTTTTGCTAAATTAAATATTCTTCAAAGTAAAAATCACATGACTTATATATTGTAGTACATGATGGTATAATATTGCCCTCAAACAATTTGAAGTCTTTTCAGCACTTTAGGGCTTTTGATTGCCGAGATACAAGTCGTTTTGTTGGTTTACCCGCTTCATTTTCACGAAATTGAAAATCAGATTATTGTTATATCCTACTGTAGGATCAAAGTACACCGCCATTGCAGTCATTTGATACCTCTTTCAGTATCCTGGATTTATTAACAGCTCTGGAACAAATGGTTTTGTACATACACTCCCTATTTTTCCATGATTTATCTCCGATTTCTTATTGAGTATTCTTTTGTTAATTTTCATGAATAAGCAAATTCAATGATTTGAATATTAGATATCAAGGTTTTATTGCTAGGTTCATGTGTCACTATCAGAACAATTATAGTTAGTCCCAGGGATACAAGATAGATCTTATAACGTATCCAAAACCTTGCAAAGCCTATAGTTTTTCCCTTGTTTTTTCTCTCGATTTCATTAAAATTCATGAATATGTAAATGAGATCATTTTCATTTAGGCCCTTGACATCAATACATTTATCTTATGATAGTACTGGCCCGATAACAAAGTGACACAGTGATAGTTTGGGCCTGAAATAAGTTTATTTATGGAATTTTAATGTTTTTTTTTTCTGTCATTTAAATGTTTTCATTGGAATTCATGAATATGCAAATTAGATACTTGCATTTCTTATCATAGGATGACATGGCTATATCTAAGCTTTAAAATGATACCAGGTTCAGAAATATAGGATAAGTAACAGTGGATATATGACCAAGTTTGTATATACACCCTCATTTTCGAGAATCGCATTATATAATGTCATGTGTAGCAATATACATCCCATAATTTTAACACTTTTGCAACACTTAAAATTGACCAAACATTGGTTTTCAAGCTTCCAGTGGGTTCCTCTATGAGAGGGTATGAATGAAATTTCTGCTACTTTCCGACCACCTATTACCATTTTTTGATTGCTGGGGCTCTAACTAGAAATTAGTTTAATAACAATTGAAATAATGAAAATTTATATCCGAAGCTTTTCTGTCATGTTAGTTGCTCAGCAGGGAATTTTAGATGAAACCAATCTAATAATGTTTAAAGACTTGCCATTTCTATTGGTAATGACTGGAAAATAAAAACATCTTTACTGCAGAATGTGCAATACTTCTATAATGAAAGCATGACTTTATAGCATAGGACGGCATTAGACGAAAGGACATAGACAGTCAGGATGCTTCCGTCGAGTATGACTTGAATTGTGGCATTGGTCGAAAATTCGGTTTAATGCACTTTCCATTGATTTTGGTTGCTAGGCAACGGAATATGTTATCTGAGAATTGAATTTTAAAGCAAGTAGTTTACAAAGTGCCAATGGCAGAAACAAACAGGCGTATAATGTTCGATTTAACAAACTAGGTGTCAACTTGTAGCAGAAATTGTATCTCTAACCCCATTTTTCACCCTTCGATCGAGAAATTTTAGATATTTTTGCAACTTTGATTGCGTGTCATTTAAAATTATCAATCAGATTACATTATCTTGAACACTAACTGCAACTATTTTAAGTTCGGTGTAAGAAAATAAAGTGAATACGTTTAACTTGGTTTTCCTGTCACCATGGCAACGGTTTTAAGAGTCGTAGCCAAGTGCCTTTTCCCAGTGTTCTATTGTTGCTAGGCAACAGGAAGTCGAGCATGTGACTAGGTGTTGAATTGTCTCGCAGAGGGTAAATTGAATTTACGTTTCAAGGAAGCTAACTCAAACTTTAATAACGTGTTCATACAAAAATTATGGTCAGTATTGCATTTCTTATTGAATGACCCTCGTAGTTACGTAAAATGACATCTTGACATTAATTATAAACCAAAGACGAAACCGAGTACAACTTTGTATACTCTAACACGAAAACGATAATAATATCTATGCATTTAAATTGCTACTAGACAAGGTGGCCATTCTATCAATTTTTGTCTTGAGACGTTATTCAGGAATTGAAACTGTCATATTAGGAAATAATAATATATGCCGAGCCATGGGAAAACATACCATTTTTATTTGCCAAAACATAGACGAAAAGCCATTTATCGTCACTGCACTGCTGAGTAACACCACAGTATATCCTGTACTCAAAATACTGTCCCCTTCAAACTAACATCCAAACATAAGCATCCAGACACGATCGATGGATATACAGCCCGATATGCGCCGAACTTGTTCGGCAACTCAGACGGCTGCTTCTCTCATCATAATACCCACATTACAAAAACTTGCCCATGCAATATACAGAGATTTTTTTCACCTGTAAAAATAAAAACTCATCAGAAAAAAAAATCGATATTTTTCTTATTTTTGCTCAAAACATAGATTACGTTAGAACCGCCTCGCCAAGGCGGTTCTAACGAGTACCCACAATCTATGTTTTTGAGCAAAAATCAGAAAAATAGGTATACCCCTACAAACCCCAGTTTTACTATATAAAAGTGGGGTTTAAGGGGGTATATATTGCACGGGCATGTTTTCCTGATGCATATATGGAAAGAAGACAAGATTGTTTGAATATAGACGGTAAGATATTACTTCATTTTACGGTTTCATGCTCTTTATTCTTCTATAATTAAGTTTATCGATATAAACGAATTGATCAGTAGATAAAGAACGAGTATGAATTGGCTAGTCATATATATAAGGCGACAGAAAACTCGATCACTAGAATGTATTAATGGTGTTTGTTTTTGCCAAAGACGTTCGCAACATTATAAGATGTTAATGAACTATACCTTGAAGAAAATACATTTGAGGAAAGAAAGAAAGAAAGAAAGAAAGAAAGAAAGAAAGAAAGAAAGAAAGAAAGAAAGAAAGAAAGAAAGAAAGACAGAAATAGGTTTGCCGCACAAAGACATGCGGATGAATGGATGCGTAGTCGAAAATTGAATATTGATAAGATAAACTGCAACTCAAACTCCATTTTCACTTTAAAAAAGAACAAAAAAGTCGCTTTGTGCAGTGGTATAATGTATGCTTATAAAATGAAACAATCACATGCAACAAGTAGCCCAAGGGCAACGATTGCTCACCTGAGAGTCAAAACAAGCGGTTACAGAGACGAAGATCTTTGAAAAGCGTGTATGGACTACAGATGGGCCAAGGTCAAGAGATGACATTGGCCTTAATTAATCACATACTCACATACTTTCATTCACTCCATCGGTTCTCCTCATCGCCAAATTAGCTCAATATTTATATATTTAAACTCAACTCACTGCTTTGGTGGAATCAAAGTTTTTACTTTATGCCAATTGTTTAATCAATGTATTTTCATTAACTTATATGTAAATTAATTACTTTTTCCATTGCTTGTGTAATTATTTGATGTTACTTTAATAGTCATAAACTATAAGACCACACCATGGGAGGTTCAATAATGCAACTTATATCACTGTTTCTGAACGACCTTGCCATATCCGTCGTCAGGTATGCATCTTCTATGTTTGCAAGAAAGCTGATCCGGGTCAAGGCTACCGGTGTTACATTTATAATTTTCCCACGGTTTGGTTTATTTTGTAAATACATGCATACTTTGTTGAATGTATGTCTGTATATGTAAATGATTTGTTTAACATGTTGTTTTAGAGGGCCTCGTTGACGATTGGCAATGCCAAACGATCTACCCTCTATAAATAAAGACTTTCACTTCACTTCACTTCACTTCAATTCATCTACCACTTTTCAGGTCACAGGCTGCAACAGTTTTAAAACATCCTTTGTTTTCACTTTGCATGTTTCCAAAATTGACCTAGCTGTTAAACAAGGGTTGGATCTGGCTAAAATTCGACTCATCCAATATGTTATATTTACCCTTGTTACTACAAAGAATGAAGAAGATCTGATCAAAATTTAAGACGCTGGAGTGTCCACAACACTAAAAGTTGATTTTTCAAACATTTAAAGCCAGCTAACACCGCAGTCCAGGGTCGAATCTGGCTCAAATTCGAGATGTTATGGTTATCCTTGTTACTTCCAAGAATGGAGAAGATCCGATCAAAGTTGAAAGAGCTAGAGTGGCCACAATACAAAATATTGATTTTTCATACAATAAAGGACAACTAACTCCGCAGTCAAGGGACGGAACTCATCCGAGATATTGTAGTTATCCTTGTTACCTGCAAGAATGAAGAAGATCCACTGAAAAACAAAGATGCTAGAGTGGCCACAACACAAAATATTGATTTTTCAAACACCCAAGGGCAGATAACTCTGCAGTCAGAGGTCGGATCTGGTCGAAATTCGAACTCATCCGAAATGTTATGGATGTCCTTGTTACTTCCAAGAATAAAAAAGAACCGAATAAAAATGAAGGCGCTAGCGTGGCCACAACATTAAATATTGATTTTTCAAACACTCAAGGGCAGATAACTCCGCGGACAGAGGTTGGACCTGGTCGAAATTCGAACTCATCCGAGATGTTATGGATGCCCTTGTTACTGCTAAGAATAAAGAAGATCCGAATAAAAATGAAGGCGCTAGAGTGGCCACAACACTAAATATTGATTTTTCACACAGTCAAGGTCAGATAACACTGCAGTCAAGGGTCAGCTCTGGCTGAAATTCGAACTCATCCGAGATATTATGGCTATCCTTGTAACTTCCAAGTATGAAGAAGATCTGATCAAAATTAAAGGCGCTAGAGTGGCCACAACACACAATAATGATTTTTCAAACACTCAAGGGCAGCTAACTCCACAGTCAGAGGTCGGATCTAGGTGAAATTCGAACCCATCTGAGATATCATAGTTGTCCTTGTTACCTGCAAGAATGAAAAATTGAAAAATAATGGCGCTAGAGTGGCCACAACATTTTTCCCATTATAAGTCTATGGGGATTTTTCCAGACGCTCAATGACAGCTAACTCCGCAATCTGAGGTCGAAACTAGCCGAATTTCGAACTCATCCGAGATGTTATGAGTGTCCTTGTTATTTCCAAGAATGAAGAAGATCCAATCAAAAATGATGTTGCTAGTGTGGCCACAACATTTTCCCCATTATAGCATGTATCTGTTGCCATGGAAACCAGAGTTCTAATCCGACCTAGCCTAAAACCTAATGAAACCATTCCTTCTCCTCAATGATGCTTCAGATAAAATTTGATTGCGATTGGGCTTGTTGTCTTAGAGATATTTAAGATTCAAAGTGTGAACGCACGGACGACGGCTCGACTACCATACTATAAGCTCACCTTGTGAGCCTTCGGCTCGGGTGAGCTAAAATCTAATGTAGTTATGAACAAAACATATTGCACAACAGCAGAGCTCGTTCCTACGTTTGCTTACAAATTCTTAATATTGACACACAGCCGCTCTTCTAGATCTTCATATGTATTCTTATGTTTATGATTGCTTTGTCAAAATTAAGGATTGGTCACTGAAACTACAGTATGCGATACATCACGAAAAATAACAAGACTCCGGCACTATCTCTACGATGTCCACAATTACCCATAAACACGCCATATTCTCTTGGACTGTAGCAGTATAATAAGATGATGACCTATAAACGCTTATTATTACCATCTGTCTAGCCTAGTCCAGTGTCCAGTAATAACAAATAATGGTGCATATCCATTTTAAGTGCTCCTTTATACATTTTATTTGGCCCAAGATACTATTTGTTCGCCTGCAGCATTGTAGAGCACGAAATAATTTGATTCTGACTCCTTTTAGAAGTGTCTTCGTTTAGAGGCAATGTCAAATCTACAAACAGTTAACACCAAGATTCAATATTCACGATTTTTATTTCTTACATGTTATTATTACGCTGACATGTACATCATAACAAAACATACAAGCATGTACATAATAGCAGTTAAATAAATAAACGTTTTAGGTATATTAAGAAGCCGAAACCGCGGTATGGCCCAGCCCCATTCTCTTTAATATGTTCACTGCTCTTAAATGATCTCAGTTTTATTTTTATTTGCTATTACTGCAGCTGGTGTTGTGCCTTGTGGCGGCCCTAAAAAGTCCCCCCGTACATCATCCATAGTGCAGATTATATTTTCCTTTTGGTCCTTTGAGATCAGCGAGGGTATTCTGAGAAATCAGAAAAATATTTTCGGCTTAGATTCATGTTTTTAACCAACGTTTATTATATTTGGCTCAATTTGAATTATACTAGTCTTTGTTTCGACTATGATGTTGAAAGATGCAAAATTATAGTAATTCTCTTTGGCTCCATGTTGCCAAATCTTTAGGATCACTGAAGAGGCTTAAGTAGCCGAAACCGCGGTACGGCCAAGCCCCCTTCTCTTTGATATGTCCACTGCTCTTAAAGGATCGCAGTTTTTTTTATCTCCTTTTTCGTCCACAAAAATACGATTTAATATCGGTTGACGCCAAAGAAATACTATCTTATTAAAATTGGTCCTTGTAATAATAATGAGACACAGTTAAACGATTTGCTTTTCGTAACTAGGAAGGATAAGTTGAGTTACATTCCAGTGAGAAGTATAAGATTGGAGTACGTTGTCTAAGTATCTGGTATACGCTTTCATCTCCGCCATTTCATGCTTATCTATCATTAACGACGCTTGTAATGTAATAAACATTTTGATGCAAAAGTTTGATACACGCAGCTCACACTGTTTGTTATTCTGATGTGACTGTTTTTGTCATCAACAAAGGAAATTGTGATTGTTGTTAAATACTGATGTGCACAGGCTTTGTAAGTGTTATGTGTCATAGTATTACCAATCCGATGCAGTTAGCGCGGCATATTTTGCTCAGTTTATCTTTTTCTTGCAGGCTGTTGAACATGTTGAAAACTACAAGCACTCAGTTTGCAGTTATCAAAATCATGCACTTCTGGTCTCAATGTATAATGCAACTCTGTACAAAAACACTCAGAAAAAATTTATAACATACTATACTGAACAAAAAAGATACAATACAATTATATTCCCCTAAATTTTGAGCAAACTATGATACAATCAGAATTGCATTTTCTACTTCTGCATTAGACATCAGGCTTCCAAATGCATGAAACCGATTTTCATTTTGATGAGTATTTACGGAGTTATTCGATGCCGACCATGGACATGCTTCAAGTAGTCAACCACATAGTGCGCATGCGCAAGCATTAAAATGATAGTACAATTTAAATCCGATATAAAGCTCAACTCAAAATCACCATGTACCACTCAGCAGATAATTCACACGTTAAAGAAATAAAATGAATAAAATTGGAATTTTCCCCTTTCAATTAAACATATATGTATAGGAGTTTTGATGGTTTTAATTACGAGCTTGTGTGTCGTTGAACTTTGTTTCGTTTTCATGAATTTTAATTAGGTAGCAGCTGACATTGTTTTTAGTGACATTGTTTAAACGTGTGCGCATGCGCAGAGCAAATCATTCCCGATTTGCATTATTTAAGGCGGAAAAATCTCATTTAATTTTTATCGAAATGAAATTCAAATTTTTGCATGATATACCCTAATATCCAATGAATGGGAATCATACAGCAACAGACCTCAAATTATCAACGTTTAACCATTAAAACTCAAAAATTCTCGGTAGCCTATTGTTGTGTTTTTGTTCAGTATATATGGTATAATCTTGTATAGCATTTAAGTTATACACGAAGAGAATTGAGGCGTCATGCAGCATAAAACCTTTAAATTAATCCAGACATAATGTCATTGACAAACTGGAAATTATAATAATAGTTCCATAATACAAGATTTTTTGATGATGTACTACTGCCAATGTTTGCATTGATATTCTGCCAGTTTGAAATTGCAAAGGGGATAATAATAGTTTCCCAATGCAAACTGAATGTATTGAATTTAAGAAAGGACTAGGGCATTTAACGCCTGATTTTGGCCTCAGATTTCGCTAAAAAATAAATTTTGGAATTTAGATGAGAAAACTATTCCTTAAAACAGCCATATGTCTCCTCTATTAAAAACAAGAACAAGTACTTCATTTAGCCAACAAGCTTTGCCATGGCAACGCCCAGAAGAACCATAGATAGAGCACATTCTGCACTTTTCGGTCTATTTTGGACCATTTCTGAACACATTTTTTAATTTTTAAGTGCCAGCCCACACTCCGAACAAAATTATACCCAGTATACAATATCTCTGGATGATACTTCATAATTATTTCACAATAAGAAATTGTTCGTCGCGTGGGCCGGTAGTTGAAAATGATGTTGAATGGTGAAAAATAGACCCAAAATTGCGAAAAGTGATATTTCTATGGTTTTCGGAGCGTTGCCATGGCAACATGGGTAATTTGAATGTGGTAGTTGTGCTAGAGTTTATAAGCAGGGACCTTTACCTGCTATTTGCAATACGTTTCTCCTCAAAATTCCAAGATTCAGTTTTTTATCAACACATGAGGCCAAAATCAGGCCTTAAATTCCCTAGGCCTTTGCGTTTAAGAAAGGTCAGTACACATTTTCCCCAGAAGTGAATACGAAATGTAATAAGTAGTATGAAATTTATTAGCAAAATTTCTGTATCCCGTTGCATACATGTTTCACAATATATTTGGGACATTTTTGACATAACATTTGAGCATGCCTGACAGGAACAGTGTGCCTATCAATCGTTTTCGTTACGCCAACTGAGCAGTGGCCCCATAAAATATATAT
This sequence comes from Rugalucina vietnamica, assembly GCA_964017185.1. NCBI lineage: Eukaryota > Metazoa > Mollusca > Bivalvia > Lucinida > Lucinidae > Rugalucina > Rugalucina vietnamica. Next base: position 24,040,046 of record OZ024883.1, read on the forward strand.
AATGATTTACTTATTTGCCTAAAAAACAATATTCTTACGTATTCGTTGTTATGAGGTTATTATGGTGAAGAGACACTAGCAAAATACCAGAGGACTAACAAAGCTCTGATTACAGTTTGAGGCCAAAATAGAAAACTAGTACTGATTGCAGAGGAAGGTGTTCTACTGCACATGTTTTACGTCATAAAGACATACCAGAGGACCAATGTCCCGTAAACGCTTCCGTGAGATCTGCTGCATATACCAATAATCATGTTTGAGTATTATGGTATTTAACCCAAGTGCAGGGGCAGATGAAGCCCTTGGGTCATTTTATTTTTTACAGAATAATCAATATTCTGTCCATTTGCCAATTTCTTACTGGTTTTCTTCTCCAAATGGCATTTTAACAGTTTTCCCCGTTCAAATGCATCGGCAACCCATGTTGACCTTGCCATAAACTGGGTCAATGTCATCACATGGTCATGAATTATATACACATTGTAGTACTGTAGCATCAATGCTTCACGCCAAGTTCTATTGAAATCTATGGAAGGCAAAAGCCGTCAAAAGTCCCATTTTTAAATGAAACAGACAAAGTAGAAATGAACAGACCGGCGAAGGTCATGAGATGACCTTGACCTAAATTAGTCATATACCTTCATCTTATCCATTAGTTGTTTGCATCTACCACTTTTTAGCTGCAATAGTTTTCAAAAAATCCATTGTTTTCACTTTTTCCCATGTAGAAGCCAATGTTTCAAAATTGACATTGCCGCAAAATAGGTCAAGGTCATCGCAGGGTCATGATTTATATAAATATTGTAGTTCTTGAGTTATAGATGCTTCGTGCCAAGTTTCGTTGAAATCGGTTCACTGGTTCTGGAGAAGAAGATTATAAGGGTTGTTAAAAATATGGTCGTTGCGTCCATCTTGGTCCTGTGACCTGGATTATTTATATACATATTGGTTCCACCTTCCTAAAGATGTTTCATATAAACTTTGGATTTGATTGGCCAAGCGGTTTCAGAGAAGAAGATCTTTGTAAATGGTGGACGACGACGACGGACGGACGATGGACGGACGCCGGATCATGACCATCATATAAGCTCACCTTGTGAGCCTAACGGCTCAGGTGAGCTTAAAACAGAGTAACCATAGGTGGTATCCTTAACGACACAGATTCCGAAGAATTTAAAGTGGTACCACTGTCTATTAGGTTTATGTCCTTTTCTTGTGCAATAGGGTCCAGACAACAAAGGAACTGTCATAATGAGGTGACGTTTATCATCACTCTGCATGACATAATAAAAGGGCACCTAAAGGATAATAACTGTGATGTCACTTCTTCTTGTCTTATGGCCCTAGATTACCGTTGCAGTAAAACAATGAAACTGGGATCCTTTAAGAGCAGTGAGCATATTAATGAGAAAAGTGATAGGCCATACCGCGGTTTCGGCTACTAAAGCCTCTTCAATAAACCTGTCTGCCTAGGCAAAAGGTATTTATTTTCCTTTTCGGGACCCCCAACCTGTAGTCAGAGTCATTGTTAGTCCTACAGCGACCATTATCACTGGTAAGCTTAATACTAGCAATACATACGAATATAGATATTTTAGAGGCACGTATTACCCGTGTATGGATACAATAACCCTATCATTATGACAGGCATTTGATATTTAGACCATATAGCACCAAAAGAAGCAACAAATTTTAAATAACATTGGCACATGTACATTAACTTCGTTATAAAGCACTCTATAAAATCTACCATTTAAAGATTTATACAGTGTACCATGTACATGTAGGATAACGTCTACGATTTTCAAGGACAATCCGTTTAAGAAACTCATATTTTTTCCTCTTTGAAATGCATATTTACCAGGCTTAAATAATTCGTAGCCATCGAGTTTAGCTGCAATGTATTATGGCTACACCGATAGGTTATAAGTTAAGTTTGGTAAGTGAAATAGATGAAATGGACACAAAAGAAGGTCTCTGTAAATTTATAGATTTTGTAAACCCAAAACAATTACTCAGACATTACGAGACAGCTTTCTGCACATTTTGTTCGACAGATAGAGCGTGCTGTGGACATAATACTTTAAATGGGCCACAGCATGAGAAAACCAACAATTTGCATGGGCGAAAAAAAAGCCGCAGATCAGCTGTGCAGTAACTGCACAGCTGATCAGCGCCTTTGTTTTCGCTGCATGGATAGTACAATCCTTTTTCTTCTTAAATCCGAAACTTCAAGCTTCTAGCCTGCTTCTGTGACTGTACAGGCTGGTTTGTGTCAGACCCGGTCGGAAACCCAAATTGTTGGTTTTCTCATGCACAGGCTCAAATGTTGTAGTCCGATCATCTGATTGTGTTTTTTCATCCATTTTAAGTTGTATTTGCTGACTATTTTATCGGGGTGTGAAGGTTGAGTGTTTTCACCCTGCAACGATTGCCTGTGTTAGATAATTTCCTTATAGGAGAAGAACTTTTAAATTTTAGTATTAATGGTTTCCGTATTAATCTTATTCATTTATGGCATGTCATACATATACATGTATATCGTATAATTGGTAACGTAAGGAATATTCTTTCCTTTCTTTTCAGAATACATATTCTAATGTTTTTTTATGTTTGAGTTCGTTTAAGCTTTCGCCTTTAAGAAACCGGTAAACCGCAGATGCATTTTATTCTATTTGGGACTGTAGGAAGTTAAAACACCTACATATTTCGAATCACAGTTAAACATGAAGTCGTCGTAAAATAATCATTTCTTAATGAAAACAATATAAAAGTGGCATTTAGAATCAGGAAATGGATATAAAATCTATTACATGTAGGTATATTTCAGCCGACTTATAAGATTCAGGAACTTCTCCGCAAACACACATGCGTAGCTCACCACGGAAACTAGACGTTTGCGTCTCTGATACTGTGCTTTGGAAACAATAGAAGTCTCGATGTATTATGTAATCGCTTACTTGTTTATGTATTTACATGCGTTAGGTACTTTGACAATACTCAAATGCGCAGGCTAACTTTTGTTTACAGCAATTGCATTGTTTTAATTAACAAAACTATTTCTCAAATTGAGGGCGCATGACAAAACTTCATGTGGAGCATCCTTAGGAAGGGGGAATGAAACTTTGTATAAATGGTCCAGGTCACATGAGGGCGCATGTTATTAAAGGATCAAAAGTACATATATTGTATTTATTTCTGTGCCCTTGTAAAGCCTTTTCTAAACATTGTTTTAATTATTTGATCCCGTTTAGGCATGTGTCTCTAATGAAGACTTACCTTGTGTTAATTTTTGAAATTGCAGTGTATTATTGTGGCTTTAAAGGGTCACTGATGAGGGTTCAGTACCCGAAATTGCACAATATGGCCCATACTACCTCCCTTTGAACGTTTTCACTGCTTCCAAAGGATCTAGCTTTTATATTAAATTCATACTAAAGCCTACCGAAGAAACTCAAACTGGCCATGAAATAACAATGTCAAGGAACCAAACGTACAGATGAAAGCTGGATAAAAAAGACGGGTGAGGTGTGTCACATTGTATTGTTTAGGTTTATTACATGCCGGACGCCGTTAATGATAGAGAAGATGGCGGAAATGAATGTGAACGTGTGTTACTTAGACAGTGCCTCGCATTCGTGTACCATCAGGAAAACATGTCCGTGCAATATATACCCCCTTGAACCCCACTTTTATATAGTAAAACTGGGCTTTGCAGGGGTATACCTATTTTTCTTATTTTTGCTCCAAAACATAGATTGTGGGTATTCGTCAGAACCGCATCGGCGAGGCAGTTCTAACGTGTACCAACAATCTATGTTTTGAGCAAAAATAAGAAAAATATCAAAATTTTTCAGCTGAAAATTTTCAATTTTTAAAGCTAAAAAAAATCTCTGTTTATTGCATGGGCATGTTTTCGTAATGCTTTCCACGGAATGTCAGCATCATGTTCTAGGCATCATTTGCTTAAAAGTTGCCAATATATTATGCATTACGAAAACTTGCCCATGCAATGTACAGAGATTTTTTTGGCTTTAAAAATTGAAAGTTTTCAGCTAAAAATTTTTGATATTTTTTTCTTATTTTTGCTCAAAACCGCCTCGGCGAGGCGGTTCTAACGAGTACACACAATCTATGTTTTGGAGCAAAAATAAGAAAAATAGGTATACCCCTGCATACCCCAATTTTGCTATATAGAAGTGGGGTTCAGGGGGGGTATACATTACACGGACATGTTTTCTTGATGAAGTCATTATGAAAGACCATGAAAGACCTTTTAAAAGTATGAAACGAAACCAATTTATGACAAGCTGCGACCTGTGTTAGTTACAATATACACCAACCAGTGGATGTGTGGAATGTTTAACTTCAAGGCCATTGCTTCCACCGAATCTGTACGGCTGGTGTCAAATCGGCGCATGTGTTGCTTGCACCTTTGACTTATGGCCAAGTATTCATTCCGCAACCGATCTAATAGTTGGTATAGGACAATAGTTCTAGCAAATGGTCCTGTCAATCAAGTCAAGTTTGAAAACAATATACTTTGTTATAATAGCACATGGACCAGATAACTGGAAGTAATAAAAGACCACGAATTGTGAATCCTCAGCGAGCAAAATATTTTAGCGCAAACTACCCATATCATGATCGATTATACGCACATGCCAATTTGTTGTTTCTATCACGTTGCAGCTCTAGTTATTGTATTATGTAACATGTAAATAGTTGTTATTTTCTTCGGTAAGATATGAGCCGCCCCATGGGAAAACCAACAATCTGCATAGGCGAAAACAAAGACGCAGATCAGCTTCGCGGTAACCGCGAGGCTGATCAGCGCCTTTGTTTTCGCTACTCGGATAGTACAATTCCTCTTCTTCTTAAATCCGAAATTTCTAGCTTCTAGCTCTTTTCTGTGCTTGTACAGACCGGTTTGTGTCGGACCTGTTCGGAAACCACATTGTTGGTTTTCCCACGAGGCGGCTCATATGTTACAGCCTCTTCTATCTTATGTTCATGTCAAAACATGTCTATTTTCTTAGCCTATCATAACACCTACTGAGTGTTGATCCATAGATCATCTGAATTCGCTGTGATTTGTTTTACAGATGTAGATATAAGTGTTTAACGGTTATTTCTAAGACGCAACACTCATAAATGATACTCGCATTTCTCCACCACGAATATTCTTACAATATATCTGGGAATGGCGGTGCAAAACTGCCAATCGAAAAACATTCAATGCACATAAACGAGGTGTATGTGCTGAATTTATGCGCCAAATTGGCTTACGGTAAAACACGCAGATGAATAATGCAGAAAGGTATTTTATAGTGTTTGGATACGTTTGCAAATCAGCTGGAAGCATAGATAGTTGGAAGAATTTTTATTTCATTTCGATTTTCCGATTCTGATTCATACATATCTTCTTGCACGTAGTAAAGAGGTAAAGGAAAAAAAGAAATTCTTTTGCCAACATTTCTTAGCATTAGGGGTGCTTTCATTAATATTTTGTGTAGACGTGATACAGGTCACGATAGTTGTCACGTTAGACATATAAATGGCATTGTCAAAGAAAAACAATTATAACGAAACGGTAAAATAAAAACAAAATGAAAAAGAGAATGTTCGATTATATATGTATTCAACAGTATAGTGCGTCTACAAAATATGTCCTGTGACTTTCATATAGTGCCCATCAGTCAATAACAGTTGGCCATCTCCGCAATTTTACCGACATGTTCATTCATACTGATTACACTTTCAGCTTGAGGCGTGCCCCCACATGCCTTGTCTAAAGCATGAACGTCCACACAGTCCTTAAGTCTCTTCACAGATTCACAAACTCTACTTGTATTAGAAGATGTGACTGGGAACATATTCCAAGAATCGACGGTAGCGTTATGAAAGCATCTAGTGAAGTCATAAACATGTAGCATAAAGTAATCATTAGGACAAACCTCTTTCTGGAAACGGGTGCAAACAACGGTGTATACGGAATGTAGGTAACGTCTGTTCATCTTCCAAAACTCCAGGAACGATTTCATAATTATAGGGCGATCATTCTTGTCAAAAATCACCCTATCACCATGACTGCATCCAATGTTGCTCAATTATTCCACGCTTTCTAATATCGCATCGTCAAACTGCTCCAATTTGCTACAGAAAAAGTTGAGGACTTCATCGTTGTTAGCCATATTGTCGAGTTCATTGAAGTAAATCGAGTTTAAGTACATGTGAATTGACCTGGCCCGGAGACATTCCGCCAGCTGGGTACATTGATCCTCAAAGCTTTTGGAACTGCTAACTGTCTTTGGACAATTGTCGACAGGGTAAAGGGCTGTGAAAAGTATAACGATTGCTTGACATATAACCGAATGAAAACCCCTGCAACAATAAGTAGTAAAACAAAAACGTTTAATGACGCTATTCAGGACAGTGGTATAAGCAAAATAGACTATAGCTGATACATAGTGCCAAAGATGCACATTGATGCGGTTAGATGGTGAGCTGAACTAGTGAAAATAAAGCACCCGTTGGTTTTGCAAATTCTAGTCCGTCTAAAAAATGCGTGGCGCGCATTGCAGAGTACTACTAACAAAAGATAGTATGTCCCGTATTGGTGAAATTCACACAACTGTATCTTTTTGTCAAGAAACATGACCACTCACAAATATGTATAAATGAATATACAAACATGTATTTCCTTGAAATCTAAAGCATTGAGATACAAATAAGCCCAACTATGAATATGGTATTACAGAAACAAAATGAAATAAAAATGTCACCCACCAAACATTCCGTTACCCAAACAAGCCACGATAAGCGCTGCTCTTGCTAGTCCCATGGTTTGATTACAATGGGTCCATTTAATGCTACATTTAAGAACAAAGGCAAAACCACAGTATGTTAAAATATGAGCCGCTTCTTGAGAAAACTTTACTTCTGCATAATCGAAAACAAAGTCGTAGATCAGCTGTGCAGTTACTGCACCTTTAATTTTGTACATGTAACACTACTTTTCTGAAATTTTGCTTCTATTTTTTTTTTTTTTTTTTTTTTTTAGATAGTTCTAGCCGATTTGTATCCGACTTGGTCGGAAAACGTAAAGCCGGTTTTTCTCGTCGCGGCTGATATTTTCAGATCACCCTTAGCCTACTGGAGTCACATTTAGAAAATTTTGAAACTAGTTTGATGAAATCCCTGCATTTACAATAAATACTTATTATAGTCCGTCGCCGTAATTATCCTCAATTACACCTAATGCTGCCTTATATCTGACATTTCCCTCCTTAATGATAATTTCAGAAAATAAATATGCTCAATCTAAATGACCATTGCTGCCACAAACATGTTCGGAAACCTTAGAAACACAATACGGTGTCTTTGTTGTTCCATCAGGAAAACAAGTCCGTGCAATGAATACCCCTTAAACCCCACTTTTATATAGTAAAACTGGGGTATGCAGGGGTATACCTATTTTTCTTATTTTTGCTCTAAAACATAGATTGTGGGTACTCGTTACATGCAGAACCGCCTCACCGAGGCGGTTCTAACGTGTATCCACAATCTATGTTTTGAGCAAAAATAAGAAAAATATCCAAAAAATTCCGCTGAAAATTTTCATTTTTTACAACTTTAAAAATCTCTGTATATTGCATGGGCAAGTTTTCGTAATGATATAGAGGTCCTTAGGATTCTTGTTCATCTGTGATTGTACAACATGCAGGCAATTAGAATTCTTATTTGTCCCAAGACGACTGATCAACTGAATCAAGGAAACAGAACGTCAATACGCCTGAATGTAAGCTGTTAGACTTGTTCAACCTGTTAGACCCTCTCTAAATAAAGTATTTACTTACTAAATAAAGTATTTACTTACTTACTTACTTTACTTTCAAGTCTTCTACTTATTTTTTTTTTTTTTTTTTAATCTTCTATAATTTTGCAAATTTTAATGAAATTTTCTCTCCTTTAGACTGAAATTCTGAAGCTATCAGAGAGGCATACATGGATCTGTTAGGTATTGTGAAGATAGAATTATATACAGAATTAGAGACTGAATATCAGTCTAGTAAGCTGTAAATAAAGTGTTTTATCATGGATGCATATTTGTTTCTGTTATACATGTACCTGAAACTTTGCCTGAAAATTCTCTGTCCATTGCTGGCTAGACAAGCTCTTAAATAAATATCCGGAGCTGATGATTCGGCTCAAGGCATTAAATGTTCGCCATCAACTTATTAAATACCCCTGGGTTCGATCCCCACACGCGTCACCGTATTGTGTCCTTGAGCAAGACACAGTAACTCCCTACAGTACTGGTTAAACCCAGGAAAAGTTGGCTCCGTCCTGACATGACTGAACAATTGTTGACTGGGACGTTAAACTTCAATACAAACAAAATTAAATACCCTTTGTAAAATAACTCTCTTAATACCCATTACAGCGTTAAAGGAATGACGGCCTTGATTTCTAATGGCACAAATCAAAATATGTGTATCCCTAAACAACTGTATACAAAGCAAGAGTACATTAACCCATATTTGACGAATGGACTTGTCCATCATTTACATTTGGATGAGTCCACTGTCATTTTAAGGGGCATCAGCAGTGATTTTTAATTTTTATTCAATTTTTCTACGGAATTTCTCTAAGCAAACAGAATAGCCCCAGATGGGACGCCGCGTTTTGCAGCGTCACATCTGGGGCTATGCTGTATGTCCCACAAAAAGGACGCCAGGCTTAAATGAGTTAACTTAATTTTAATTCACAATAATGTTAACCTTAATTTGGCTATAGACCAGTTACGCCCCAGACTTGAAAGAGCATGCATATTGTGGGTTTCTCTAAAATATAGGCTTATGAATCTAAACATCATTATAGGCATTTTATGAAGTACGAGGTCCGAAGTCCTATGGTCATAATTCTTACAAAAGAAGTTGTAGGAATTCTTTTCGGATTAAGTAGATGTGTTACTTTTCAGGCTGTCTTTTGTGTCCATTATATTCTGCTCGCCAAGTATCAAGCCACATTAACCTTGCAACCTATCGGTCTAGCCACCATAAATTCATGGGAAAACAAACAATCTGCATATGCGAAAATAAAGACGCAGATCAGCTTCGCGGTAAAATTTCCTCTTCTACTTAAATCCGAAATTTCAAGCTTCTAGCTCTCTTCTGTAATGGTACAGGTCGGTTTGTGTCGGACCTGTTCGGAAACCACATTGTTCGTTTTCCCACAAGGCGGCTTATATATCAAAGCTCTCGTGCTTGTTAAGTATGACTTTGTGTGTTCATTCGAGCAGGACGCTTATACGATATAATCCCTATGCTTTTATGCCCACAACGTTGAGATAATCCTTCAAATTGTCTATTTAAAACGTTTTATGGAACTGTTACTCTTTTGGTATATTTAGTCATATGAAGCAAGTATAGATTACACGATGACCAGCAGGGGACACAATTGTGTCATTGAATAGTAGGAGGTGATCTTTTGATTTTTATGCAGGGGAGGGTGGGCTGTAAGATCGTTTCGGGCTTGGATATTTTTCATTCATGGCACGATCGTGTATTTTTATTTTATACAAAACATACCCTGTCCTAGATATTTTTTCGGGCAAATTTCGGTCTCGCCCACCGCCCCCCCCCCCACACACACACCCAACCCCCACTTAAAATCAAGTGGTCGCGCCCTTATCAGCACACAAACTTTTCATGTGGAAATTTTCTGATGTTTGATGTTCGTTATTGTTTGCGCCATCTAAACATTAGTTATTTACATTGAAACATGAAATGCCCATTTTAAGAACAGATCGGTCAAACACATTTTTAAAGGACAGACCGGCATTTCATGTATGTTTAGTTCTATGTAAAACACGTAAAATGGACACATCATGAAAACTTGTCCGTGTAAAGTATACCCCCTGCAAACCCCACTTTTATATAGTAAAACTGGGGTTTGCAGGGGTATACCTATTTTTCTTATTTTTGCTCCAAAACATAGATTGTGGGTACTCGTTAGAACCGCCTCCAATTTTTTCCAATGAAATTTTCACTTTTTTAAGCTGAAAAAAAATCTGTATATTGCATGGTAATGATACATTTGCGTGTTTATTTCTATGTAAAACCTTCTTATGGGCCACTGACTGTTTAACTTCAAAGAGAATCTTCCAAAAATTATCTTTATTGAACGGCAGTTTCTTCTTTTCATGCAATTCATTCAACTTTGCATTTGGAAACTATTATTAACCCTCTGCAATTTCAAACTGACAAAATATCAATGCAAACATTGACAGTACATCATCGTAAAATATTGCATTGTAAAACTATTAATAATAATTCCCAGTTTGTCATTGGCTTTATGTCTAGATCAGTTTAAATGCTTTATGCTGCATGGCGCCTCAGTTCTCAGCGACCATACGAAATCAATGATCTCTGATAGCAAGCGCAATTGCAATTTATTTTGTTTATATAAGAGTTTTTGTAGGTTATAAATGCATCTAAGAGGACGAAACCCTTAAAAAGCAGCAAAGTGCGTAAAATGGAGAAGGAGCCAGAAGGTACTTAACCCATATTTGACGAATGGATTTCCCGATCATTATCATTAGCGTGAGTCCACTTTCTTTTTTATGGGCGTCAGGAGTGTTTTTTAAATTTTATTCAATTTTCGATAAATTTTTTCTAAGCAAACAGAATAGCCCCAGATGGGACGCCGCGTTCTGCGGCGTCACATCTGGGGCTATTCTGTTTGCCTATGTCCCATAAAAAGGACGCCAGGCTTAAATGAGTTAATGTGGAAGTATCTATGATACTGATTTGCTATTTGATGAACATTGGGTTACATATACAGCAAGTGTAATTCTATTTCGCATTATGTTCCCGGCGGTCACGGCAGCCGAGTTTCAGACCACCGTGATCAAAACGGGATAAGCGTGAGGCAAACGGATTATCACTATTTTGTTTATATATAAGAGTTTTGATATAGGTTATAAATGCATCTAAGAGGACGAAAGCCTTAAAAAGCAGCAAAATGCATAAAATAGAGGAGCCAGAGAATACATCTAGCGTCATTTTTTTTTTTTTTTTTTTTTTTTTTTTCAATTCAGTTTTACGTCTCTTTCAATATTATTTCAGCTCATAGAAGACGGGCCAATCAGTAGCTGGGCGAAAACGGGAGAACCCCGAGAAAAACCACCTGGCACACCCGCAAGCAAAACTTGGCTTGTCTCACATGTGGCCTGTGCGAGGCTCGAACCAACACCAGACACAGCGGTTAGATGATCGAGTGATTCAGAGACATCGCTCTTAACCGCTCGGCCACGGGGGCCGCTCGGAAATATCTATAATACTTGAACCCCAAATTTGATTTGCTATTTGATGAACACAGCAAGTGTAATTCTTTTACGCATTATGTTCCCGGCGGTCACGGCTGCCACGTTTCAGACCATCGTGATCAAAACGGGATAAACATGAGGCAACGCAGGGGAACGGGATAAGCAAACGTATCAGGCCGTGATAACAGTGGACGCCGTGGCAAATCTTTTGACAGTTTAACGTCTTACACGATTCATGTCATATAAATGAACATGAACATGTAAGTCCAAAAAGATACTCTATTACACCTTAACATGATAATGTTTTATCTTACTACAGGGGTGATCCTTATACTTACCAGAAGAACTAACTGTAACGTTTTGTAAAACATGTCATATTCATCACTAAAAGACTTGAAATGCTTTCGGCTACATACCGAAAGCTTACAGTTGTGCAAAACTCCGCTATAACTACCGAATCTAAAAATATTTGTTTAGTAATATAACAGGATAGCTTATGCTCATTTGTAGTTTACAAAACTCGTTTACTGAAATCACAATTTCCTTTGTTGATGACAAAAACAGTCACATCAGAATAACAAACAGTGTGAGCTGCGTGTATCAAACTTTTGCATCAAAATGTTTATTACATTACAAGCGTCGTTAATGATAGATAAGCGTGAAAATGGCGGAGATGAAAGTGTAAGCCTGATGCTTAGACACTGTCTTTTATTCTTATACGTTTTGCTGGAATCTAAGTCAGTCGTTCCTACCTAATTACCAAATAATGGTTTTACTCAAATCAGAGGCGTATAAGCATTTGTATATACTCAAAAACATGTAATGAATAAATGACCACTGTACTATTTTATACGTCGCCTTAAAACAACCCAAGTCTTACCCTATATGCCAGGTAGCGCTGTAGTTCTGACTTGTCACCAATTGGGATTGATTGAAACTAGTCGGTATGCGCAGTAATTCTTTTATTATTAAATCAGGCATTGAAAGTATTTTGTAAAATTCTATTTCGATTTTGAATATTATTTTATGTATCATAACCAAGGCATTTCTATACACAAGTTTAGGAAACACTGGATAGACTTTTTGATAATCTAGAGAAAGTATCATCTTATCTCACAAAACGGGATTAGCTGATTTTAGATCCAGATCGTTTTATGTCATGGTGTGGAATTTTGGTGCTGTCTGCACCTTATGTGCGTTTTCATATTTTAGTTAGGTTTAGGTAACTGAGTGGCCGCCTATTGGGAAATAGCTGCTCACTCGGCTTACAATATATTTTCTTAGTACAAATATCTAATTGTCAATTTATTTTTTTTCCATCTTCGTTTTTTGGAGTGGGAATTTCTTTCTAATTGCGCCTTTTCCTGATCAACACCTACTTGCACCTTTCAATTACTTTCAAGTTTGATTCCGATTGCAAACATGTGACATAATGACTGAATGTGAAGGCTTATATCACACAACCGTGTTTAATAATGGACCGGACGCGAGAAAACCAATCCTCTGGGTTTCCGACCAGACACGACCTGTACAGTCACATAAGCAGGCTAGAAGCTTTAGATTTAGGATGTAAGAAGAAGAGAAATTGTACTATCCGGGTAGCGAAAACAAAGGCGCTGATCAGCTTCGCAGTTACTGCGAAGCTGATCTGCGCCTTTGTTTTCGCATTGGAAAAAATCCGGTTTATTTTCATATTCCAGTATCTGCAGTAAGGGAGAAAACAGATACAAGAACTGAAGCTATTGGTCTGATAGAGTAGTCAGCTTTGTGCCAGCAAGCATATGACGTCAGCCGAGGAAATACCGATAGTCGCGTCTGAAAGAACTGTAGCAATGTCCAACAAAAAGTTCTATCGCTTTTAGGTTTAGCGTCCACGGGTTCCAGTTTTCAGCTGTTCAGAGCCACCGTTTCCTGGCTTTTAACAAGTATTTCTGGGAGTTGATGTGTTTGGGTCAAGAACACAAGCGCTAGTGTGGTTCGCATTCCCAATCTCTCGGTCCGGTGTCCAACGTACATTAAACAACTTTGCTACCGTGCTCCAAATTATCTTAGTGTAAAGTTATGTCAATATTACAGTTACATGTACAGTACTATTAACCCTGCGTTGGGAATAGCAAACGTTGGCGCGCAGAGACCGGGTTTGCACCCGATACTTTTGACCCGCGATTGCGGAAAATGATTGAAACGCAAAACACAACAAAATACTGTTTTATTATCAGTGCTATGTGCGACTGCAGTTTCACAGGCACCATCGTATTACATAAGGTAAAACTTCAGATGCTGTAAGAAAACTCATAAGTTAGATGTTACAAAAATACATTAAATAAATAATATGAAAAATGTCCACCGAACACCCCTGTGTTGTGATTCATATTCCATCGCTGATTAAATGGAACTTACATTATACGTATGTGTACAATTTTATTTTAATATAACATTACAGCAACGCACAAAAAATGCAGCTTTGACTTCCCATCCGGCAGTGATGCGCCAACGCATTTTTAGCAATGAAATATGATATTCTATGGGTTAAAGGTAAAAGGCAGCAACAAGAAGATCCCATATGCTCGCTTATAATATCATTTTAACAAAAAACATGGTGCCGTGGTGATTGGCTCGGAAATGATTGTTAAAGGAGATCACATCTTATCTATGATCCTGGTTGTTTTATATTGGTTTAGTCCAAGGTCATACCAATTATCTAACTACGCTCAGGCCCATTTCTCTCTAATGATAATAATTTAGGCCCATAAAATGGAGATGATGGCTTTTTATTCTGGCCTTAATATACATGTACATGTATAAATGGTAACATGTATGTAGAAGCAAAACTAACAGCTGCCAGCGACCTTGGTACCTTCATATTTTTATTCAGTTTTCTCTGTTGGGCTGGTTGCCGTTTGTTTCGGTTGAAACTTAGCCGGATGGCTACCTTGTTGGGAAAGAGCTAGTCATTCTGCTCTTCGAGTGTGTTGTCTGGGTGTTTTGTTATGTTTTACTTATTTTCTTTCCCACAAGGTGTCTATGTTGGGACTTAAAATTTAATTGTATCGATTCCGCGTCCCTCTATTCTTACTTTGTCCTTGAGCAAAAAGGTACAAGTAGGCAAAGATCAGGAAAAGGCGCAATCAGAAAAAGATTCCCACTCCAAAAACCCGAGGTGGGAAAAAAACAAACTAACAATCAGGTACTTATACCATGAAAACGTTTCGTAAGCCGAATGAGCAGCTATTTTCCCAATAGGTGGCCAATCAGTTACCTTAACTTAACTAAAAATATGAACACATACATAAGGCGCCAACAGCACAAAAATATTAAACACCAAGTTATAAAACAAAAAGAACCACCACATAAGTATCGACATGGAACGATCAGTAACTGTTACACAAAGTTACTGGCGGGCTTAAATTGATTTAACATGGCCATAACCTCACCCTCAGCTTCTGTATTTAGTTAGTTCTTCGATGATCGAGTGATTAAGAGACAGCGCTCTTAACCGCTCGTCCACGGGGGCCGCCGAGCTAGAATTTGCAATAAATCTAGCTTTGTATGGTCTTTTTTGAAGCTTAGGTAACCAATACATCGTAGAAAGTTTGTCTTAGCCTTCATTGACACAAACAGAAAACTTAACAGGTAAATCGTTTAAGTGGGCAAGACACATTAACTCCCTACAATACTGGTTAAACCCAGGAAGCGTTGGCTCTGTCCCGACATGAATGAAAAATTGTTGTCTGGGACGTTTATCCTCATTGCAAACAAACAAAATCTATTCTTACTTTACGTCCCTTTCAAGATTATTTCAGCGGATATCAGATGGACCAATCAGCAGGTGGGACTGAAACGGGAGACTCCACCCCCACCCCCCACATCCCCGAGAAAAAACATCTGGCACACCCGCAAGCAGAATTTGGCTTGTCTCACATGTTCCCCGTCTTCGGCTCGAACCAATATCAGACCCAGCGGTGAGATGATCGTATGGTAAAGCGCGGGAATGAAATAGCATCGCTCTTTACCACTCGGCCATGCGCGATCCTTCAATAATTCATGGACTGATTTTCATTAACTTAAAAACAGTTTACTATAGAGTGACACATTGTTTAGTAGACGTCACGAAAAGCTCCCTATTATTCATATAGTACAATTGGCAAAGCTCTGAACACTCTCGGAAAATGAAGCACAATTTTTCTAAAATGTCATTTAAATGTAGGTTGTGACAAAGCTTAAATTGTCTTCGCAATAGAAATGCATATATCGGCATTGCTTTATTTGTAAATCTTCTTTACAAATAACATCTTAGCCATCTGAACCAACAGTTTTGCAGATAAATGAATTTGTTATTCCAATTACGCCGCCGCTTTCGAATGTGCGCCTTATTTTTATGCTGACTGAATGAGGAGCATGGCAGAAGCACCATACATTAGAACAAAAACAACATTTCAATGAAAATTACGCACGTATACCCCACTGAACCCACCTTTCATTTGGTAAAACTGGGGTTTACAAAGGTACATGTACACGTATTTTTCTTATTCTTGATCTAAAACATAGAGTGAACCGCTTCGGTGGGCTGCATTGGGTATACAGACATATCATTACGAAAACGTGCGCATGCAATATACATAGATTAAAAAAAAATAATAAAAAATATAAAATATTCAGTAGAAAATGTTTGATATTTTCTTATTTTTTCTCAAAACATAGATTGTGGGTACACATTAGAACGAGTACCCATAATCTATGGTTTGGTTTAAAAAAAAAGAAAAATATGTATTCCCTTGTAAACTCCAGTATTGCTATTTTAAAGTGGGGTTCAAGGGACGGACATATTTTCCTGATGGTAGTACAGAAGTAAAAATGTATCGGCAACTCCAGGCGAATATTACGCCGCGATTGATCGTCGCATCTGCAGCACGGTGATGCTCATTATTGGCAGCCTTCGTATAAGACATTCAACCAAGGTACCGGCTTCATCTGACAATAGCTATTGCGCTGACGTAAAACTTATATTTAAATCAACCTACCATGAATGGCATCTGGACCATACACCGTGATAAAATGAACCAGCATGCGCAAAAAAATGTTAGTTTTTGTGTCATAATTATATTAATAAGATTAATCGCCAACGCTTGTCCACAGTCAATTTTTGAACAGAGACAAGAAACTATTACTTATTTTTTATTGAAATATTTGATTTTTTTAGTGCTATTGCGATGTAAATCACTTCATTCAGTAACTGCAAACAATAGTGTCATTACAGTCGCTTTCTGCCACAGACAGTGAGCAAAATAATACAGCCTGTCACAATATTATCGCGAATACAGCAATTTATGCCAGATCAAACAAAATTGTCTTCTGATAGCAGCAGAATTGAGTCTGGCGCCTAAAAATAAGGCGATGAAAGGCAGTATCAAAATACTTTTAAAACTGTTGAGATACGAGAACCAAAGATTTAAAAAAGGCAAGTGATCATTTCTCATTTACATTACATTACATTACGAAAACATGCCCATGCAACATACAGAGGATGTTTTCTCCAGACTGAGTAAATATTTAAAATTATCATTAATAAATTCTGATATTTGAAATATTTGATTTTTTCTTATTTTTGCTCAAAACATAGATCGTTGGTACACGTTAGAACCGCCTCAGCTTGGTACACGTTAGAACCGCCTCGCTGAGGCGGTTCTAACGGGTACCTACGTTCTGTGTTTTGGAGCAATAATAAGAAAAATAGGTAAATCCCTGCAAACCCCATTTTCACTTTATAAAAGTGGGGTTTCAGGGGTTATACATCGTACGGACATGTTTTCCTGATGTAGTCACTGATGTACCTATCTGGTCACAATAAGCAAGTGTTGTAACGGACTCTGTGATACGAAAGCGCGAATGTGCTGTCTGATGACTAATGCCTGATTGCTTCAACATATTGCCAATGATAAAACAATATAACGAACAACCTATAGCTCGATTTTGACCTCTGGCGCGTCTAAAGATAGACCAGTCCACTATACAGCACGAGAAAGGGTATTCAGATTGTAACAATAGAAAGTCTGCTAATGGGTACAGAACAAGTATCACATGAGGTTAACCAGTGGAGTTAAAACTTTCATTTTGACATACATGACATATGAAAGTGAAAAAGAATGATGAGTTGAAATCACAATGTAATGTTTCCATACTCCAGATCTCTTGGGGGCTGTTAAAACAATAAAAAATAAAGCGTCAAATTGAAACCGACAGAATCAAAGACATTTCAAATGAGTATTGTTTGGTGCTTCGCCTGTAGCACTTTAAGATGATTTGAGCATTCTGTAGTCATCTTGACAACACTTTAAATTGTCTAATGTCAGCTGGAAATATCCAAGAAAAATCAATAGCAATAAGAAAGCATAACCACGTCAGTTTTGTTAATGAGAATGGGTAATTACCCGACAATCATGATGATTGTGTGACGGGGAATTCTAATGAACTGCAATGATCTCTTAAAAGTTAATGATAAACTAGCATGCTTAAAAATCTCTATTAATATCAGTGATATGTTCCACTTATTTTAATGACAAAAAGGAAAGCGGAGCGTAGGAAACCTTGCAACAGATGTTATAAAAACGCAATGCGATGAATAAATAAGTTGAAACCGACATGGAAAAATATTACATTGTCTACAAACTGTCACTTTGAGTTAACCAAGATGACACAAGGGTCGATGACAATAAGAAAGCATAATCACGTCAGTTTTGTTAATGAGGATGGGTAATTACCCGACAATCGTGATGATTGTGTGACGGGGAACTCTAATGAACTGCAATGATCTCTTTCAAGTTAAAGATTAACTAGCGTGTTGTAAAATATCTTTCTATGTAAGTTACATAATCCACTTATTCTGGCATAATTAAACCAGAGGACCAATGGTCCTGTAAGGCTCGCCTGAAACTCGAGATATATACCAATAAACTTGTTTGACTAGAATGGTAATATACATGTCCGTAATATACAGGGCCGGGTCAGAACAACCCCTGGAGTCAATTTCTTTTTGAAAACATAAAACTTTAGTCCATTTGCCAATTTACTGCAAGTTTTGCCCTTCAAATGACATTTTAACAATTTTCCCCATTCAAATGCATGGGCCACCTAAGTTGACCTTGCCTTAAAATAGGTCAAGGTCATCCAAGGGTCACGATTTATATAAACTTTGTAGAGCTCTATTGCCTGATACTTCATGCCAAGTTTCAAAATCATAGGCCTTCTGGTTCTGGAGAAAAAGATTTTTAAAGGTTTTTGCTATTTGTAGCCATAGAAGCCATCTTGGTCATGTGACCTTGACCATTTATACAAATGTTCATTGCCCTTTCTTAACGATCCTCCACATAAAGTTTAACTATAATTGCCAGTTTCAGAGGTTTGTATATTATGTTCATGTACATGTATATAGCCCTGGGGCAGGGGCAGACAACCCCCTAGGGACAATTTTTTTTCATAAACATAAATATTCTGTCCATCTGCCTATTTCCTGCAAGTTTTGCCCCCCCCCCATCATATTTTAACAATATTTCCCGTTCAAATGCATCGGCGACCTATGTTGACATTGCCTTAAAATAGGTCAAGGTCATCCAAGGGTAATGATTTATATACACTTTGTAGAGCTCCATTGCTTGATGCTTCATGCCAAGTTTCAAAATCATAGGCCTTCTGGTTCTGGGGAAGAAGATTTTTGAAGGATTTTGCTACATGTATTTATAGCCATGGCGGCCATCTTGGTCATGTGACCTTGACCATTTATACAAACTTTCATTGCCCCTTCCTAACGATGCTCCATATAAAGTTTGGCTTTGATTGGCCAAGGGGTTTCAGAGGAGATATGGTCATATACATGTATATAGCCCCGGGGCAGGGGCAGACAACCCCCTGGGGACAAAAATTTTTCATAAACATAAATATTCTGTCCATCTTCCCATTTTCTGCAAGTTTTGCCCCTCAAATCATACTTTAACATTTTCCCCATTCAAATGCATGGGCGACCTATATTGACCTTGCCGTAAAATGGGTCAAGGTCATCCCAGGGTCATGATTTATATAAATTTTGTAGAGCTCTAGTGCCTGATGCTTCATGCCAAGTTACAAAATCATAGGCCTTCTGGTTCTGGAGAATAAGATTTTTGAAAGGTTTTTGCTATTTAGAGCCATGGCGGCCATCTTGGTCATGTGACCTGGACCATTTATACGAACTTTCGTTCCCCCTTCCTTAGGATGCTCCACAAGAAGTTTGGCTTTGATTGGCCAAGCGGTTTCAGAGGAGAAGATGTTTGAAAAGTGTGAACGACGACAACGACGACAACGACGACGACAACGACGACGACGACGGACGACGGAGCATGGGTATACTATAAGCTAACCTGTGAGCCTTCGGCTCAGGTGAGCTAAAATGCCTTTCGACAGATATCGATAAAGAAGCACACAATTTAATATTTTATGCAGTTTTAATGTATTTATTATAATGCTAAAAAGCAAACTAGGAAAAAATAACCTTTTATTGAATACCTTTTACGAGTGTATAGAAAGGTAGAACCAAATATATTTTGAATGACTCCCTAAAAATATTTCTTTCAAGTGCCATAGATTCCATAATACAACATGGCAAAATGCTAAATTGTCTAATGTCATATTAAAGTAACAAAAACCAGACAATATCGATGGCAATAAGAAAACATTACCATGTCGGTTATGTTACGGAGTGGCCGCCTATTGGAAAATAGCTGCTCACTCGGCTTACCGTATGTTTCCTTAGTGTAAGTGCCTGATTGTTAATTTAATTTTCCCAACTCGCTTTTTGGAGTGGAATTTCATTCTGATTGTGCCATTCCCTGATCATTGCTTACTTGTACCCTTCTTAGCGCCTAAGTATACGTTCAATTATGTACATACCATTCTTTAGCCGCCATGGCAAAATATTGTCTACTGCCATATTGAAGTGACCAGGATGGCACAAGAATCAATAGCAATAATAAAACATAACCACGTCAGTTTTCTTAATGAGAGCCTGTGCATGGGAAAACCAACAATCTGCATAGGCGAAAACAAAGGCGCAGATCAGCTTCGCGGTAACCGCGAAGCTGATCAGCGCCTTTGTTTTCGCTACTCGGATAGTACAATTCCTCTTCTACTTAAATCCGAAATTTCAAGCTTCTAGCTCTTTTCTGTTACTGTGCAGGCCGGTTTGTGTCGTACCTTGTCGAAACCCAAATTGTTGGTTTTCTCACGCACAAGCTCATGAGGATGGGTAATTATCCGACAATCATGCTGATTTTGTGACGGGGAACTTTAATGAACTGCAATGATCTCTTAGAAGTTAACGATGAACTAGCGTGCTGTAAAATGTCTTTTAATGTTGGTTATACGTTTCACTTATTTTAATGGCCAGAAGAATAGAGGGACGTTAACACTTTGCAGCATCTTTGATAATGCCAATACATTTCCACAATACTGTCGAATGAGTTGGATTCATCAGAAGGCTCTGCACAGAAATGACAAATCGTATAAAATGTGAATGGCTATATCAGGGATAGGGCAATGGGCAAACATGTACTTTAATGGCCCCTTCAATTTGAAAGTACTGGCCAACAATATCCCTGCTGTATGACTGCTGCATATGGCTACAGTAGCTGAACATCTCGCACTTTTAGCCATTACGTCCCAGTTGCTCTTTTTATAAGTGTTTATGTTTGGGATTTAAAGGCGTTTTTTTTATTTATGATTATGTTAGTTCCTGGCCACTATGTTTTACTATAAAAGGTAGAAGGGTTATTGTAGCAATTGCACTGCGTGCGCAGACATAGGCTTGAGACTTTATTGCACCAGGGTCTGAATTTTGCATACAACAATCATGTCTTGTTGATTTAGTATGGTGATTTCCGTAATTGAAAAGCCACTAGTGGAAATAGAAAGGCAATCCTAGTGTCAATTTTCGGCCAAATCCATCATAAACCAGACACGTAATTGTCCAGTTGTGGTGTCTTTGTTGATCATTAATATAGTCTGGTTATTAATATTTTCTGGTTAAGTATCAAATCCTTGAAGGATAGCCTCACTGTAATGTATACACCCTCACATCCCACCTTTATATGATGAATTTCGGGTATCCATATTTCTTATTTACGAAGCTTTGTATGTAGCACTGGTGTCTCCAGCCCACCGTAATTTGCTCAAATGATGACTGTGGGATGACCTTGAGCTATTTTACAGCAAGGTCAATTTTGGAAACATAGGCTTTTACATGGAAAAAAAGTGAAGACAATGGATTTTTTGAAGACTATTGCAGCTTGAGACATGAAAGTTGCTAGATGCAGACAGCTAATGGAGTCAATGGAGGTATGTAATTAATTAAGGTTAAGGTCATTTCTTGACCTTGACCCACGGTCATTTAAATATCAAGGTTAGGATAAAGGTGTTCTCAGAAATTACATGGCAGATCAATTTAAAATTTTATGTGGATCCCTCTTGAGTAGTTGCATTGAAATTTTGTTCGCAATATCTTGGTCACATGACCAAGATGGCCGCCACGCCCATTTATGAAAAAACCCTTCAAAGATCTTCTCAAGAACCAGTGGGCCGATTTACTCGAAACTAGGCAGATGTAGACATCTTATGAAGTCAATAAATGTGCGTGAGTATTCAAGATCAAGGTCATTTCATTACGAAAATCTGCCAATGCAATATACAGACTTTTTTTTTTCAGAAGAAAAAATTGAAAATTTCTTTGGAAAGTTTTGTTCCTTTTTTTATTTTTTGCTCAAAACATACATTGTGGGTACACGTTAGAACTGCCTCGCCGCGGCGGTTCTAAGGCGGTTCTAACAAGTACCTACAATGTATGTTTTCGATCAAAAATAAGAAAATTAGGTATACCCCTGCAAACCCCAGTTTTTTTTTTCTATATAAACGTGGGGTTTAAGCGGGTATACATTTCACGGACATGTTTTCCTGATGTCTTGATGACTAAATGCTCCAAGATCAGGCTTCAGGTGAGCGTTCTCAGGACCAATAGTCCTCTGGCTCTTATTTTAGCTTACTGGTCCACTGGATGGAATGCACTAAGCAATGCGCGTGTGATGCATTTTAGAAATTAGCCGAAATGTGTTCTATGTTGATTTAGTATGCAACAGAAAGAATGGGAAACAATATACGAGACACAACAACAACTATGTGTCATGAAGCAACGTATAATTTCTGTAAAGTATTCATAACAATTCAGTCTTGAATTGTAAATCAAAATCAAATTTCACTCTCAGCTTTCACTGTATTTCGAATATATCAAAGTTATTTTCTTTATAGGAAGCTACTGGTTATGGAGACTAGCCTTGCATGAAGAAAATATAGGTATCATCTTAATTCCCGCAGCTATGCCTGCAGCAATATTTTCATATTTCTTTCAGACTTTGGTAATTCATTTGTGTATCGCATTACGAATACTTGCCCATGCAATATACACAGATTTTTCAGCTGTAATAAATGAAAATTTCATTGGAAAGAAATGTGTATATTTTCAATGTCTTTGCTCAAAACATTGATTGTGGGTTCATGAGTACCCACAATATATGCTTTGGATCAAAAAGTAAGACAGAAATAGGTATACCCCTGGAAACCGAAGGTTTACTATATAAAAGTGGGGTATGATGGGGTTACATTTCACGGACATGGTTTCCTGATGAGCAAAGAGCGTGACTCGCGCAAGGCTAATGGTCTATTCAGTGAGCTAAACAAGACATGTCGTATTTGCATTTTGGCTACGTGAATTTTAAAATGCCCAAAGAATGCTTTGCGAAATGTTATTGAACTTGAACAAAAATATACACACCCCGATGAAAATGTCTGATAGAATGTGACTACAAAGAATTGTCTACGAAAACAAAATGACGATGCAACATTTGGTCGTCATTTGATGTAATTTATCCGTTGCGAGCGTCTAGACAGCAGTTGCGCTATGCATTTTTAACAGAAAGTAATGGGCTCCTCTTCTGTAATTTATGATTTCACCTAGGTTGCCGATCCCCTACTCAAGTTGGGTGTGTTGCTGACGAGCTTAACAAATAGACATTTTAACGAAAACAGAAGTATCAAAGCAATCTAAATCAAATTAAAACTGACATGCAGTTGTATAAACATGAGACAGCAGACAATGTTTCTCCCAAAAGAGGTTGTCAATAGCTTGTTATCAGGCATTTCAATAATTTAAAAGCAAAGAATCACTGACAGGCAAAAGCGTTATGTTGTAACAGATTATTCTCTCATATGCCTCAACTAACTAAAGGATTGCCATACCAAATGATAGCTTCACCAACTTACAATACTATACAATAAAAACAAACTTAAAGTCTGCTTAGGCTGTAACTGAAGAACTTACGACTAGCAGTAGAAACTGGATTGAAATAAAAATTGCTTTGCGCTACAAAATGTATGCCCAGCGGATTAAATTGCCCTACATATAAGTTCTAAATGATTCCTTCGAATCATTTTTGTTTGATCTGTTGAATAACCAGTGGCATCGATAGCTGTTTTATCTTGTTGGTGCCAATAAACTTCTTAATTTCTTCTTACCCTCCTGCAGTCATATATAGATACAGGCCTTTGATCTTGAAGCACTGTTTATATGGCAATATGTACTTGAGCACTGTTAAATTATCAAAATAAGCGGTTTAATGTTTTTAGCTCACCTGAGCCGAAGGCTCATAGGCTGGCCATGCTCCGGCGTCCGACCGTCCGTCGTCGTCCGTCCACAATTTCAAAGATCTTCTCCTCTGAAACCACTTGGCCAATCAACGCCAAATGGGGAACCAATGTGTATATAAATAATCCGGGTCACATGACCAAGATGGCCGCCATGCCCATATATGAACAAAACCCTTCAAAAATCTTATTCTCCGGAATTGGTTTGCTGATTTCAACGAAACTTGGCATGAAGCGTCGATGACTCAATTACCTACAATGTATATATAAATCCTGACCCTCTGATGACCATGACCTATTTTACGGCAAGGCCAACATATGTCGCATATGCATTTGAATGGCGGAAAACTGTTAAAATGTCATTTAAAGGGGAAAACTTGCAGAAAATGAGCAACAGGACTGAATATTTAATGATTCTAAAAACAAAGCAATTGACCCCAGAGGCTCATACATGTATGTCCCCACCCCAAGGCAATATGCATGTATATTACCATAATATTCAAACATCTTCTCTGAAACTGCTTGGCCAATCAAAGCCAAATTCTACATGAAGCATCTATAGGAAGGGGGAATCAATGTGTATATACGTAAATGATTCAGGTTACATGACCAAGATGGCCGCCATGCCCATATATGGTAAAAACCCTTCAAAATCTGCTCCAGAACCGTTGGACCGATTTCAACGAAACTTGGCATGAAGTATCGATGACTCAAGTACTACAATATATATAAATCATGACCCTGTGACGACCTTGACCTATTTTACGGCAAAGTCAACAATGGTTGTCAATGCATTTGAATGGGAAAAACTTTTAGAATTTCATTTAAAGTGAAAGTCTTGCAGGAAATGATATTAATGATTCTGAAAAAAAGGTACCCAGGAGCTCATATGCCCCCACCCCGGGGCAGTATACATGTATATTTCTATAATATTTAAACATCTTCTCCTCTGAAACCACCTGGCCAATCATAGCCAAATTTTATGTGAAGCAGCTATAGGATGGAATAACCAATGTGTATATAAATAATCCAGGTCACATGACCAAGATGGCCGCCATGCCCATATATGATAAAATACCTTCAAAAATCTTCTTCTCCGAAACTGGTTGACCGATTTCAAAGAAACTTGGCATGAAGCATTGATTGCTAAAGTACTACAATGTGTATATAAAACATTGCCCTGTTGTGACCTTGACCTATTTCACGACAAGGTCAACATACATGTAGGTCGCCTATGCCTTTGAATGTATAAAACTGTTAAAATGTCACTTGAAGGGAAAGACTTGCAGGAAATTGGCAAATGGATATAATATGGTACAAGTAGGCAAAGATCAGGAGAAGGCGCAATCAGAAAGAGATTCCCACTTCAAAAACCGAGGTGGGAAAAAACCAAACTAACAATCAGGCACTTATACCATGAAACATATCATAAGCCAAATGAGCAGCTATTTTCCCAATAGGTGGCCACTCAGTTACCTTAACTTAATTAAAAATATGAAAACATACATAAGGCGCCAACAGCACAAAAAAATTTAAACACCAAGACATAAAACAAAAAGAACCACCATATTATTATGAAAAAAAAATGGACCCAGGGCTTCATCTACCCCTTTACTGGGGTTATTTTCCATAATAGACAAACATGTTTATTGGTATATACAACAGATCTAGGATGAGCGTTTACAGTGTTATGTGTTTTTTTATGCGCAACGACGGAAAATATAGGGAGAAACAGGCACCGATTTGTTTTCTTACAAGTCAAAAATGTTCGACTTCTCAAACCAGAAAAGAAATTATACTAGTATTATTTGATCCTAAATTAGAAGAGAAAATAACTACTGACAAAAGACTTTTTAGAAAGCACACAGGAACCTTAAAAGTGTAATCATCTTCTCTGTGTAGCTTCGATTGTCTCTTTAAACTTCATTCATGTATAAGAACAATTAAAACAGATCTTAAGGCAAAAATGTCTACCTTGATACGTATAAAATTGTTCTATTTATTGTTTTAATGACAATTTCCATTCATTGACTCGCAGATATGTGTACTTAAACCATTCTCAAAACGTTAAACAAGCGTAAATAAATACGAGACAATGTACTGCAATGCGTTTTGTTTAAAGTTGCATAGTTAGTGTCACGAAGCACTGCAGATCTGACACAAATCGCTGGATAGACCAAAATGTGACACATAATGTATCATTTGTTCAATTTTCCTGCCGAACTTCTGACAATATAACTCTAGTCTTCTCTAGTCTCAATGATGTATCATCTACACGTGAAGCCGTTACAGACTCGATAATTACGGTTTTGAACAGTGCACTCAATCAGACAAACTGTTGATTGAGCGGGAAAGTATGCAATGTCGGGTGCCTATATGGGAGCTGCCCTCACGGTCGTTTGGATTGAAAAAACGTATCTCAACTACCATACTGTCGCATTAAGCAAAACAGTTTATAAACAAACTAAGTTTATCTAAAATATGTAATATTCAAAGATATACGCTACTTTTTGCTCTATGTCGACGGACTTCTATAAGAAACTCCGTTACCATAAGTTTTGCCGTAACAAGCCCATCAGATTCAGCGTTTGACAAATAAGATTGGTTTATATTCCAGCGCTAGTAAACAACGTGCAATGGGAATATAGAATTTCAGGCGTCTGACAGTAATATGACGAAACAATTACGGAATATAATAACAACCCGCTTTATAATACCTTAGCTTCAACAAGACAATGTCTAATTTTTACACTGGGTTCCTACACAGTCAGGCTTGCGATAATGTAACAACATAATAGTTGTAGAGATTTTTGTGACCGCAAATTTAAACAAAAGCAGATCTTCTCAATTTTGTGGAAAGTAGAACGACCGTCTCAAGATCTAAATTTAAGAGTTCGTCTATGAAAAATTGAAAAATATTTTAATAAGAGCCAGAAGAGGCATACCTGAATGCAAACAGCTTGCACAGATTCTTCGTGCATCTTGTACAGAATATACTTTGTAATTTCGCGTAGATTTGCTTAATTGACACGAGAACAGAAAATCTAAATGTGATAGGTGGATATATAGG
The DNA here is from genome assembly GCA_964017185.1 of Rugalucina vietnamica. NCBI lineage: Eukaryota > Metazoa > Mollusca > Bivalvia > Lucinida > Lucinidae > Rugalucina > Rugalucina vietnamica. The sequence goes on from OZ024883.1 coordinate 24,067,165, forward strand.
CGGACATAGCGAATTTTCTTCGGCTCGTGAACACTCATAAAATGTGTTACGCAAAAAAGCGTTCCACTATCCTTTTGTATACATTACTAGTATAGATTCACATTATACGCGTATGAAAAGCATTATATGAGCCACCCCATGGGAAAACCAACAATGTGCATATGCGAAAACAAAGCCGCAGATCAGCTTCGCGGTAACCGCGAAGCTGATCAGCGCCTTTGTTTTCGCTACACGGATAGTACAATTCCTCTTCTTCTTAAATCCGAAATTTCAAGCATCTAGCCTGCTTCTGTGACTATACAGGCCGGTTTGTATCGGACCTGTTCGGAAACTACATTGTTGGTTTTCCCACGAGGCGGCTCATATGAAGATGAACAAATCCGCACGGATTCGGGCAGACCCATTCCGGTAAATTGCAAAAGAAATGTTGTTTATTTGTATGCAATGATCCTTTAGCAGATCAAACTAACAAACTACCACAGAAACGATACATTCTTATATCTAATGGCAGCCAACAATTAACGTTAAGAAGCCGCGTGGTGTGAAAACTTGTTTTGTATTTTACATTAAGATCTCAAATCGGACAGTCAGAGAATATGGTGAGCAAACATTTAAATCAGACCTAGAACAAAGTGAACAGATGCATGTATAAAAAAAGAAAATTACAGTGACTTTTTTCACCGCTTACAATGTACTTTTGGAATGGACAATACAGATTAGAATGTTATTTCGTGATGCGACTGAACCCACTATGAACGCATTGGCACTGACAGCTTCAGATGAAATCTTGCGACTAATGGTATCGCATTTTATAGAACAAAATAAAACAAAAATATCGCAAATTAGACAACCAGTCATATGCAAGAAGTCATCGTCAACGAACAAAGGTTTTGTTACAAGGAGTGTTTTGAGAAGTCAGAATGTGTATATGAATAATGTTTGTCTTCGGAAATGCGATACTGACACACAATCAACTGTAATAATGATCTAAAGGTTGCATGCAAGCAAGAGACACTAAGTACATCTTGGTCGTATTTGCCTTCCTTCGTATTCACAAACAGGCATGTGTTTTATGTTTTATGATGAGCAAAGTGTCATGTTTAAGCAATGAAAAGCACTCTATGTTTGAGAATCTGTATGAATGTATTTTTCTATGATTCTCGTGTGCTTAACTGCCATTAAAGGAAATCCCTGTCCCATTTGATTGCTTTTGCTAAAATCTCCGGTTGGCCTTAATATACAACTTACATATCTTTGAAACTGCAAGCATCATAAATTAAAATTAAAAACACCATGCATACCGATTTTATACAGATTCCATACCGATATAAATGAAGAAGAAGGCATGTGTTACATTTTAAACACATGTACGTGCGTATATATCCTAAAACTTCTGCGCGTATGTGCACAGAAACGATGGTTATACCAAAATATGACGTTTGGCCCTCTTCAGTAGAAATTATCCAACATTCAGGGTACATATTTACAAAACCAAACGTGTTTTGTGTTTTGCTTGGAATATTTCATTATTTAGATGACTCACTGTATTGGTGTTAATTTATGTTTGAATTTGGTTTGATATCCCCTTTGCTAATGGTTTTAATAGCTGAGATCATACTTCTCTCTTTAGATGGCGTTTCTTTTCTAATAAGCAGGTTTCCTTGAATAGCTACTTCCTGATCTAAATTGCTCGTAATAGGTCTTGAGTTGAAGATCATTAGAAGTATTAAAGAGGCCATAAAACTGTTAAAGCTGCCTTTTATGTCAATTCTGTTATGTTAGCGTACTGCTATTAACTGTCAGCACTGAATAAAGCTATCAGTGGTTTTGATAGAAAAGAAACTACGGTAAGACAAAAAAAAACTAAAAACCTAACTTACAGTCTTCATAATGTCACAAAAGCAAACATTATACCAAACAATGACAGTCCAATCTTGAGCGAAGTAAAGCTATTATCCAAGGGAATATTCTTGAAGTGAGCAAACACTGAGAATTTTAATTTTATTGCATTAATTAAGTTACCAAGAAAACGCTAAAAAGTTCAGAAATCAATGAATTGTTGGAAAGGTAGACATCCTGATATTTTGATAGTTTAGCATCTCAAAACGGAAGACTATTGCTAGGGCATTAAACCCATGTTATCAGTCTGAAATTTTAATGCTAACGCATGTATCAAGTGAAAGTCACATACAAAAGCTCTCAAGTCGAATGGTTATGTTTACCGAAAGCAACATAGAAACGGCATCTGCGTGAGCTATTCTACAGACTTCTATTGTAACATTATTAGTAGATCGTTTTCCACCAGTTACTCTCCAGACTACAAATGAACAATCAGCCACTGCTTTAACGTGTGATGTCTTTTGACCAAAGTGAGAAGATTCCAATTACAACAACGATTGCACTGAGGAAATCACCATATTAAATCAACGAGACATAATGTGTGATTATTAGAGAAAAACATTTTAGACGCATCATGGAGCCAAATTGTTGTATCCTACTAAATAAATATAAACATCATCCTTTTCATGATGCTTGCACAACACTGGCAAGGAAATATGGATACTCTACAGCTATACTCTGCGCTGTCGGAATAAGGTCAACCACCACATCACTTCTTAAGTAGCATCGCTTAAATGAATAAAATAGGTTTGGTCCTCTGGAAGCAGTAAAAACATTCACAGGAAGATAGTATGGACTATATTGCGCAATTTCGGATAATGAACCTTTTAAAACCAGCAACGAACGCCAGACCATTGTGCCGTAATAGAGAAGTCTCAATCAAAGACATGTTCCCAATAGGGGTCAAACAATTAAAACTCCAGATCTGATTTCATTGGGACAGATGGTAACATAAATATGCAGATTACGGGACAGTATTTCTACCTGACCAGAGTGGCTGATTTGCACAGTTTCTACTACATTTTCAAAGCAAATTTATCAGAGTGCATGATCTCTAATCCACGGAAGGGAAGAAGACGATTCGTTGATCTTTATATAGAATATATAAAAGTCTCATCACACATAAGCGAAAATGCCTCGACGTAGACATGTGTTTTGTTGCAGAAATAGTTTGTGTTTGTTTAATTTGTTGCTTTACGTCCCAGACATCAGCTATGGTCATTTTATCTTCATTTTATGGCATTTTTACCCAAAATTAGGATGTTATGTCATCCGAAAAAGTGTTTGAAATATAACCATCCGACTAAGCCAATAAGGCTCATACATGTATGTATGGATGGTTTGTCTTGAAACCACTTTTCCTTGCGAGGTTCAGACCTGAGCTGTTAACCAGTAATCCGATGACCAGTCAGGAGTGAATAAGCTTTGTCTGGAGGCACAAATTGGTGATGAGGCCTTAAAAGATGTTCTGGTCACCGTAACACTACTGTGTAGTGGATGCTACGGCGTGATGCAATGGAGTAGACACACAAGAAGATATAAATAAATGACGACCTTCAAATGTGAAAATCTAACGAAGGACTGTTATAAAATATACAGTCCCTTCCACTCGGGTTTGCCGTTTGAGCATTTGCATCACACAAGAAGACCATGTGTTCCGAAGATCTGAGTTTCTTTTCATGTTGTCCACAAAGACATCTGGATTGATTGATCTGCTGATTTGCGTGACAGTTTCAAACTAAATGACCTTTGAAACGGCAAACTCGAGTGAAATTTTAACTTACTATGTGGAATTTTTGCCATGTAGATACCGATCAGGTAACTGCTTAAATTGAAAAAAAAAACTGCTTTTATCTCTATCCTGTTTCAAATGTGTTCTTAATGTGCATTGTATATGTTGTGCAAAGAAATCTGAAATAACCAAATAATTACAATGTTTTTATTTGAAAAGGTGACATCATTATCTTAAGATAAATGCTGACTATAATTTATTTTTTTTTAAGAACACCTGACACCTGGGACACTGTTTCAGTTCTAAAATAGAATAAAAAGTTACCTGATTTACAAACAAACGGCAAACTCGAGTGAACAAACTTAATTGACATAAATGTTCAAACGGCAAACTCGAGTGAAAGGGGCTGTATATCAAGAAAATTCGGTCTTGCATAGTAAATAAAAATCAAATTTAAATCTCTAACTTTGTATCTATTAGTTTGTTCGTTTTATATTTTATTCCTACTAAGCTGATGTTATCAGGATACGCGACACATAAAGAAGATATGAGCCTTTGGATGACAAAACCAACAATTTGTGTTTCCGACCAGGTCTGACACACACCGGACTGTACAGTCACGGAAGAAGGATAGAAGCTTGATATTTCTGATTTAGGAAGAAGAGGGATTGTACTATCCGTGTAGCGAAAAAAAAGATGCTGATCAGCTGTGCAGTTACTGCACAGCTGATCTGCGTCTTTGTTTTCGCCTATACATGTTGTTTGTCTTCTCATGCAGTGGCTCATATAATATTAGTCTACAAAACTTTCTTCATATGATGACTGTTACAAATTTTGGAAATTTGTTTACCACATGTTTACAGGACCACAGTCCGCTAAGCTGTACTGACGACAGATTCAATTGCAAGTGTCGTTTTTGCATATAAGATATGCGATGCTATTTGCGATGTGTGTTGCATGTATTTGAGCCGCCTCATGGGAAAACCATGGGTAACCGCGAAGCTGATCAGCGCCTTTGTTTTCGCTTCTCGGATAGTACAATTCCTCTTCTACTTAAATCCGAAATTTCAAGCTTCTAACTCTTTTCTGTGCTTGTGCAGGCCAGTTTGTGTCGGACCTGTTCGGAAACCACATTGTTGGTTTTCCCACGATGCGGCTCATTTGTTTGTTTGTTTGATTTGTGTCTTAGTATCTCAGTTAACAGTTATGGTCATGTGGAATCGTCGCCTCCATTTTCATGGGACTTCTACATTACGAAAACACGTCCATGTATATAATATACAGGAAATTTTTTGGTTTTAAAAATGAAAATTTTCACAGGAAAACAAATGATATTTTTCTTATTTTTGCTCCAAAACATAGATTGTGGGTACACGTTAGAACCGCCTCGCCGAGGCGGTTCTAACGAGTACCCACAATCTATGTTTTGGAGCAAAAATAAGAAAAATAGGTATACCCCTGCAAACCCCAGTTTTGCTATATAAAAGTGGGGTTTAAGGGGGTATACATTGCACGGACATGTTTTCATGATGTACGCAACATAAGGATGCTTGCACCGGAAATGTGCTTGAAATACAACCACCCAAGTAAATAAAAATGATTGTATGCATAGATGGCTTGACTTGAACCACTTTTCCAGTGCAGTAACTCGTACATGTAGTATCTTCTACTTGGATCTGTTTCAGATGTGTCTTTGCAGAGCTTATCTACAAATATTTTACAACTGACTTTCAACGAAACAAAAATTTAAAAGCAATTGGAATCAAATTAAAATTGACGTGCAGTGATATAAAGATGAGACAACAGACATTGTCTTCTCCCAAATGGCTCCCTACAGCTTGTTACCAGACATATCAACAAAGCAAAGCATTATGAAAACATGCCCATGCAATATACAGATATTTTTTTAAGTTGTAAAAAATGAAAATGTTGAGCAGAAAAAAAAATCTTATTTTTGCTCAAAACAAATATGTTGTGGGTACACGTTAGAATCCACAATTTATGTTTTTGAAGCAAAAATAAGAAAAATAGGTGGGGTTCAAGGGGGTATACATTACACGAACATGTTTTCGTGATGGGCTCCCAAAAGAGTGCCAACAGCTTGTTATCAGACGTTTCAACAAAGCAAAGAAACACTGATAGCACAAAGCGTAAAGTTGAGTCATATTATTCTCTCATTTGTCCCAACTAAATTACTAATTGCCATAACCTAATGATGGCTTCTCAAACAATATTAGATTATGCATTGTCAGTAGCTGAGTTTAAGAGCACATTTACGACTATATTCAACTAAAAATGGCTTAGAACTACATAGTATATACCCAATGGATTCAATCACCCTTGTGATACCTTTTTTAAATGATTCCTTTGAATCATTTTTGTTTGATCTGTTGAATAACCAGTGCCATTGATAATTGTCTTCTCTTGTTTGTGCCAATAAATTTTCTTATTTTCTTTTTTCTCTTCGAGTGATTTGCCACTGTAATTTTAGACACAAGCTTTTGATCTTAAAGCAAACGATTAATATGGTAATGTGCGTATGATTGACACGAGATTCAAAAAGGTACAAGTAGGCAAAGATCAAAAAAGGTGCAATCAGAAAAAGATTCCCACTCCAAAAACCGAGGTGGGAAAAGAACTAAATTAACAAATAGGTACTTATATCATGAAAACATATCGTAAGCCGAATGATCAGCTATTTTTCCCAATAGGTGGCCACTCAGTTACCTAAACTTAACTAAAAATATGAAAACATACATAAGGTGCAAACAGCACAAAAAATAAACACCAAGACATAAAACAAAAATAACCACCACAGAAGTATCGCCTTGGAACGATCAGTAATATAAAACTACTAGCGGGCTTAAATCGATTTCACATGGCCATAACCTCACCCTCAGCTTCTGCAGTGGTTCATAACATTTAGTTAGTTCTTCGGCCCTCGTTGTGAATCTCTAACTAGTCAATGAATCATCAAGAGCAAACAAATAAATCATGATAAACATCCTGATAAACCAAAAACGAGAACTCACAGAAAAAGCAAGTTTATTTTTTTGCTCTTAAAAGACGTCTACAATGCATATGAACTATGAAAAAAAAACCAGAATACTTTCAAAAGATTGTCGGGAAAACATACAGACATCGTTATGCAGCCATCGAATCTGTTATTGTTGCGATTGTCTCTCTTGAACTTGAAGAATTGTAGAATAACAGGTCAACGGCAAACTAATTCCTACCTTCAATGTTGTTTTGAAATGTTATATTAAACAAAATATAAAAAGCTTGATCCTTTGGAAGCAGTAAAAACGTTCAAAGGGATGTAGTATTGGCCATATTGCGCAATTTCGGGCACTGAACCCTCATCAGTGACCCTTTAGAAACCGGCGACGACAACCAGATAAATATACTGCAAGTTCAAACATTTACACAAGGTAACATGCCTAAAAGGGGTCAAATAATTAAAACATCGTTAAGAAGATGACTCTAAGCGTACAATTTTTATTAATCTACCTTACACTATGGACATTTCTGATATTTTATCTTACTTGAATATAACATCTTTGTTGTGTCCAAAATAAAGTGTATATCACAGGGTGTACTCTGCAATTTTCTGGATACTTAGGCTGGGCTGATGTTTGGTCTATAATTTGAATTTCAGGTATTTTTTCGGGAGGGGGGTGGTCGAGTCAGCGCATATGAATCTTTTTTGGGTATTGGTATTTTTGTGAGTGGTCACTTGAAAATTTCGATATTCATGGGTGGACCGTCGGACCAGCCTTTGCATGAGCAAAGGTTCAGAGAACCGCCCCCTCTGGTGTATATGTCAACCGATTAACACACATGTATATACTATGACATAAACGTGTGCATGTGACTTCTTAAGAGCAAATGTTCGTTTGTTTGTATTGATGCTTAACGTCCCAGTCAACAGCTAATGGTCGGGACGCTGTCTCCATTTTATGGGACTTTTACCCAAAATTAGCACGTGATGACATCCTTAAAGTGCTTCGAATATAACCACCCAACTAAACCAACAAGGCTTATATGTATGGATAGTTTGACATGAACCACTTTTCTTGAGCAGGCTCAGACCTGAACGGTTAACCAGTAATCAGATGGTCAGTCAGTAGCAAAGAAGCTTTGCCTGGGGGCACGAGCAGCCTATCTATTACTTTAGGCTCCAATGTGCGGGGGCCCATATTCACAGCATTCTAATCTCTGAAAACGATCTCTATGCCGACGTGCTTCTATGAAAACATGACGGTACCATATTAGTTTGCCATATTATGCCCTCAGATTCAGCGTTTGACAAATAAGATTGGTTTATATTCAAGCGCTAGTAAACAATGTACAATGGGAATATAGAATTACAAGCGTCTGACAATAATATGACGAAACAATTACAGAATATAATACAATCCGTTCTACAATACCCAAGCTTCAACAAGACGATGTCTAATTATTACACTGGGTTTCTATTGAGCCTGGCTAACGATACTGTCACAATATTATAATAGTTATTATAGATATTATCGGACTGCTAATGAAAACTGAAGCAGATCTTTCCAATAACCTAGAAAAAAAGCGACCTCCCCAAGATCCAACTTGATGGTTTCTTTTATCAAAAACTTCAACTAAGAGCGGTAACGACAATGATGCACATTTGAGACACGCCGAAATGTAAGCCACTTGCGCAGAATCGGCATATACACTGAAAAAAGTGATAAGAGGCCACTTTTCAAACACATTTTCAATTTATAAGCCATGTTCAAAATTAAATGATTTTTTTTGCCTAAAGACGTGTCTTTCAAGTAAGTAAAGTTGCAAAGTGTTCAGAAATAATTTTCTTTCACTAAACGCGTTTTTTGTGTAAAAGTACATAAATCAATGTTTTTGAAAAAAAAAAAGGTAAAGCGCAAATGTTATTGAAATGAGGAACGGGTGTAATCAAAGGGGCCATTCCAGTTTGGAAAAACATCAACCATTCGAATTTTCTCAACTTGTATATTTTTTATGCATTTTTAAAAAAATCGCTATTTTCGACTTTTTTTTTTAAAAAAATCAACAATGTGCCTCTTAAACATGTTAGTCCCTGTTAAATTCACTTTATGAGGTATGGAAATGAGAAATATACCTCGAAAGAGCTGTATTGTACGATTTTCGAGGACAAACAGAGCACGGCTGTCGCACACTTCGGTTTCAAATGCCAAATTTTGACGTCCAAAATAACAAAATCTGTGGACGATTTTTCAAATTTTCAAATTCTATCAGAACCAAGTATCAAACATAAATGATCGCTGAAAATTTCAATGCTGTGCTGCTGCTAATAATGCAACCGGAGAAGAACAAAGTTTGTATGCAAATTGCATATAAACAGCTGAGTTCCTGTTATTCATGTTGCTGTCATTTTGCATTTACAAAACTGAAATAAAAATTCTTTATGCAGCAACACATTTAACATGATTTTATCATACACCATAGCAGTCAATAACACTTTCAAATAAAGGGTCAAGTATAGTATAAGAAAAAAATAATCCCCGCGTCAACGCTTTGCTTAAATGTTGTAATCAGGTTAACCGCATTACGACATGTCATGCTAAGCAATATCATACAAAACATAATCCCCCTATCACCGCCATGTTATTAATAAATAAGATGAACCTCTCTCTCCCACACCCCTTTATGATATACATGTAATTGGATGTCATTCAGCATTGAATCTCATTTGACGGTATATTATACTCATATTCAGTAAGTCACTATCAGTTTTGAGGGTTGACAGGTCGACGCGTCGACAGGTAGACGGGTCAACAGATCAAATTAACATGAAAAGAAATGCAACAATTCACCGTCAAACAGCTACATGTAACTTATTTCAGCAAAATCTATATCGTAAAACATTCAAAACGTCATTCAACGTCATTCAACGTTAGCGCCGCAAGCATGACTTTACTTTGGCGCCGTTTTTCTGTCACGTTGACGTCAAAACTAATGTGTATCACAGACAGCAACTAAAGAATAGTTCGTGCCACTCAAAGGGTTAGTACCTTTATATGACCTGTCGATCAACGTTTGCACCGTCACCAATCTTTACTTTGGCGCCGTTTTTTTCTGAAACCATGACGTCACAACTGATGTACAACAAAGAAAACAGCTAAAGAGTAATAGTTTTTTGCCACTCAAGTGGTTAATACCTGTCAACCCGTCGACCTGTCAACCCGTCGACCTGTCAACCCGTCGACCTGTCGACCCGTCGACCTGTCAACCAGTCGACCCGTCGACCTGTCAACCCGTCGACCTGTCCACCTGTCAACCCGTCGACCCGTCGACCTGTCAACCAGTCGACCCGTCGACCTGTCAACCCGTCGACCTGACGACCCGTCGACCTGTCAACCCGTCGACCTGTCGACCCGTCGACCTGTCAACCCGTCGATCCGTCGACCTGTCAACCCGTCGACCTGTCAACCCGTCGATCCATAGACCTGTCAATCAACGTTTGTGCCGTCACCAGTCTTTACTTTGGCGCAGTTTTTTTATGAAACGATGACGTCACAACTGATGTGCAACAAAGAAAACAGCTAAAGAGTAATAGTTTTTGCCAATCAAGTGGTTAATACCTGTCAACCCGTCGACCTGTCGACCCGTCGACCTGTCAACCCTTCGACCCGTCGACCTGTCAACCCGCCGTCGACCTGTCAACCCGTCGACCTGTCAACCCGTCGACCTGTCGACCTGTCAACCCATCGATCCATCGACCTGTCAATCCGTCGACCTATCAATATGCTTACATATAATAAAACTATTTGTTTTATTTCAGCAAAATCGTTTACGTAAAATCAAGTCAAGAACAGTCATTCAACGTGAGCGCCATTACCACGACTTCACTTTGGCGCCATTTCTCTGAAACGTTCAGTCACAACTAATGAACATCAAAGAAAGCTGCTATGGAGTAATTATATTCATACGCCAGACCGGCGTATGAATACTTATTTTCATATTCATACACCAAACTCATGAACTTCTTTTTGCTTATACTATACTTGAGCCCAAATAAATTTAAATGTAAAGCACAACGTAGTAATATGACATTTAATTTGGTGTTAATAAAGTGTGATTTTTGAAATGATTTATGAAATAAGGGTACCTTTACTCATGCTTCGTCTGTGTGAAAAGTATCACACATTTTTGAATGCAGACACTCATAGAGCCACTGTTAGACATTGGTTTATTCATATGATTGATCGGTTTTACCTCCTAAACTACAATGGGAAAAAAATATAAGGCGGCCTCTTATAACTTTTTTCAGTGTATATATATATATCATGAATACACATAGCATGTAAACAGGAATCAAAGAATAAGACGGTATGCTCTTTTGGTGTTGCCACCAACAAATGTACATGTATATACAATGTACAATTAATTGGTGATTGGGATTGGTGGATATATTAACACGCATCATTAGCGACCATTGCGCATAGTCCTCAGCTAATGAGCATTCATACATGTAGCATGTGTTACGCAAAAATGCGTGCTACCGTCCTTTTATACATGCTTTTTTCACCTTAAACGCCCATAATTCGCATAACATATAAGAGTACAAATACGCGAGATTTATCGCTAGAACACTCCAGTATGTATATATGCAATGACCATGTAGCAGATCAAACTACCAAACCTCTACCAAACTACCATAGAAACGATACAATGTCATTCTTATATCTAGTGGAAGCAAACAATTAACGTCAAAGAAGCCGTGTTATGTGAAAGCATTGATTTTGTGTTCAATCAATGAAATGCACAGGTCGGATCGGACCGTCACAGAATATGGCAAATGGAGTTTGAAAGCAGGTTTAGAATGAAGTGACAAGGTATAACATAGCGCTGAATATCTTCACCACTTACATTTTCTTTTGACATGGACGACAAAAAGCTGTTTCGTGATGCGGCTGAAATAATTATGAACGCATTGACACTGATAGCTTCAGATGCAATCTTGCGACTAATGGTATTGCGCTTTATGAAAAAAGATCACATATATTAGACAACAAAACATATGAAAGAAGTCATCTTCAGCAACAAAGGGTTCTGTTACATGTAGTGATGTCAGAAAGATGTATCTGAATAATGGTGTTTGTCATCGGAAATGCGATACTGACACACCATCGGCTGTAATAATGATCTAATGATTTCATGCAGTATTTTTAATTGCGAGTGCTACGTATACTGAAATGTGATTTGACTCCATTAGTGGGTGGTGCGTAACTAAAGTGTCTCAATGTAGGTGCCATGAAAGTCTCATATGGTTCGTTCAAACTTGGTTTTATATTCTCCTTTTATATAAGGCTTTAAATGTATGACAACAGAACTTCCTAAGATCGAGCTCCTATTCTAATAAGCAGTTTTCCATGAATAGCTGCTTCCTGGTGAAAATGCTCTAAATAGGTCTTGAGTTGAAGATCATTATGAGTATTTAAGAGGCCATAAAACTGTTACAGCTGCCTGTTATATCAACGCTGTGTAAGGACGGTAACAGACTTAAGCTGTTAATGCAATGAATGAATCAAGTGCGAAAGACTGAGGGTCGATGTTGCTTTCAGTAGGTAAATTGATTTTGGTAGAACAAACTGACAAACGAACGTAGCCCTTGCACTTTTGCAAATGTGGAATTTCTGTTCAAAAGAATTATAGGAAAGAGAATACTCAGCGTTTACAACACCGAAGTAAAACATGAAATGAAAATATAAAGATCCTTTGAAACAAACTTAACAAAACCATTCAGAAGAAAGCATGTGGACCATATTGTGTCATTCTTAGAACCTTAGTTATCTTGTAGACATATTTGGTAGACCACTTTCCACCAGTTACTGACCAGACAACAAATGAACAATCAGCCGCTGCTTTAACAAGAAAATATGTGATGTCGTTTGCCAAAGTGAGAAGATTCCAATTACAACAATGATTGCACTGTGGAAATCACCATATTAAATCAACAAGACATTATGATGTCCACTTGTCTCATTATTTAGAAGGCAAAAGTTTGGCCGCGTCATGGAGAAAAATCGTGCTTTCGTATTTACATGTCCAGTTTAATTCGTGCCAGTCTGATATCTGGCATATTTACCTGTCTTAAAATGTTCACATTAATGTGCATGTATTTGATAATGACAAAAGGAATGACACACTGGACGCCTTGCAACCATGTTTTCGATTTTGTTTTTCAGTTTTACGGCTCTTTCAATGTTATTTAAGCTCATATGAGACGGGCCAATCCGTAGTTGGGGCGAAAACGGTAAAAACCCTACAAAAAATAAAACACATGGCACACCCGCATGCAGAACTTGGCTGGTCTCAGATGTGCCTCGTGTGAGGCTCGAACCCACATCAGAGAATGCGGTGAGAGTTTGGGATTCAACAAAATAACTTGAAAAGTACTTTGCGTAAAACTTGCCAACATGCTAGCAATGCATCTTAGACGTCTTCAATCTTAAAATTAGACCAATTTGGAAGCGTTAATTTAGAAACCTTTCGCAGGATACTTCGACACTCAGTAGTTAAACCTTCATATGAACGGTGTCGTTTGTATCGTTGTTAAAGCATTAAGCTTTTAATCAAGTTCTCGGAGGTCGGCATTTTATGAGGATGCCTGAATTAAAAATTGATCGTAAGCAAATAAAAAGGGTTCAGAATCTGCGTTTTCGAGGATAATAATCATATGGTGGACAGTGCAAACGGTCTAATAGGTTACGAGTTTGAACCTCAGCCGGTATATACATGTAGCATTATGTTGATGGCAAATGCTCATCCTGGCTTAATACATATAGTCCGCCCAACTGCTCATTACTGTTAAACATAAGCATCCACTTGGCAAGATATAATGTCGGGTAACTACGTAGTTGCTGCTGTAACAAAATATGAAGCCGTTTGATTTTGATGAAGTTGTAAAATGACTACTTCTTTGTGAAAAAATAATAAATATTCTAGGTATGGTTGTATAGGCTTTATCGGACCCATATCCATAACTTATATGTTGCAATCGTTCATTCAATCCAATGTTCATAGCTGTGTTTTTATTTGCTCCAATGTTAGAGAAAAGTATTTTATTCGATATCATGTCTCATAAGACCAACAAAATCTAAACGAAACTTGATGAAAATTGTTATTGACAACAAAGTTTGACAGCTATTAGAGTTATGTTTAACAAGAAACGTTTCCTACACTGGCACGCTAGCAATAAATCTTCCAATTTACTCTAGTTTAGATTCCGAGTGCTCTATTATTGCATTTATGTCTTTTATAAAATTATTTGATGGATGAGATAAGGCAGATAGTTTGAGAGATCATCCCTCATCTGAGACCGAGGCTGACCTATCTCGTGCAGCAATCCACGCTTTATTGACATATTCGGAGAACATCGTGAAATACAAGTACCAATTAAGTCAAATACGCTCTGGAGAAGAACTCATTAATAACAACAATTTAGGCTTCTAGAGAGGAGGAAAATATTTCTCTTCCTAACCTAACATGATTTTGGCGCATTTATAACAATTCGTCAAGAATTCTCTATTGATATCGGTTACAACAAAGTGCAATGATTGCAATTATTACATTTGTAGGTCAACGTTTTGAACATTTATCGCTGTCCCACGCAAGATAAAGACCTGGATACCGTTCGAGCGTCTTGTTTAAACCGACCGAAATTATCGCACCATCAGAATGTTTACTTCTTTATACATTTACAATGAACAATCCTACTAGGTGTACCGCCAAAATGCCCTTGCCACCAACTTAAACCTTGACGATCACACAGCTTGTGTAAAAAGGCTGGTGTTCTCTGGATGCTACGGTGACAAATTATGTAACAGTTGCGTCGGCGTATGTTACAGAGTATGAGACTTTTGATTAAGACTTCCTCGTGAAACGCAAAACTGCAGCATGTCTTGATTAAAAGCTTAATACGTTTAATGATTTGACAATGGTACAAATGATCTTTTCCATATAAAGGATAAATTAGAGTGTTTCAAAGATTACTGCGAAAGGTTTCTCAATTATTGCTTGCAAATTGCACCAAATTTGAGGTTTGAGATTCGTTCATGATACATTTACTGGCGTTTTTGTCGCATGGTAGTGGACAGCCTATACGACCAATTTTCGTAAATCAAAGTTTGTTGAATCAAATGAACGGTTGCGAAGCGTTCTTAAATAGTAAGTAACATGTATACTCATCAAAAGAAGTTTTGCACATCTTAGATTTTTTTTTATATTTTAAAGTGACATTTTGACTGACAATTTCAAACAAATATTAAAGGGTACAAAACGTATTTTGATGAGTATACTTGTATTATCAAATGTATGTCATCTTACATACATGCAACAAATGAAACCAAATGAGTTTACATCAGGAAAACGTGTCCGTGTAATATATACCCCCTTGAACCCCATTTTTATATAGCAAAATTGGGGTATGCAGGGGTATACATATTATTCTTATTTTTGCTCTAAAACATAGATTGTGGGTACACGTTAGAACCGCCTCGGCGAGGCGGTTCTAACGTGTACCCACAATCTATGTTTTAGAGCAAAAATAAGAAAAATCTCAACATTTTAGCTGAAAATTTTCAATTTTTAAAGCTAAAAAATGTCTGTTTATTGCATGGGCAAGTTTTCGTAATGAGAATTGAGAGGTCAAACAAATGAACATTTCAACCCCTAACCAATGTCCTTTACTATACGTGTCCTATTATTAATGCGAAGGATAGCTACAGAAGCACTGTTTTATAGATCTGAGCCATACTCTAGAAGATCTTGTTGTATGACTGAAACATTTTTGTGTGTACTTCAGTCCACACATTACCCATTAGCCAAGCCGCCGAAGCTAATATACATGCGCGTGTGGGTGAAAAGATTTGGTACTTGTTAAATTACAATGGGTATAAGACCATCTGATACGCAACCCAAGTTTTTGCTCCATAATGCGGCTAAAATGTTGGCCTCTACTAACTATGCTAACCAGATTTTTTTTTTTTTTTTTTCTTTTTTTTTTTTCCTCTTTTTTTGTCCGCACCTCCATCCCCATCGGACACCAGTGCACAACTTGACTATTTATATTATTTACACCGGATTTACAAAGGCAGTATCATCTAGATTGTTCAGATACCATGTATGTATGTATGTATGTATGTATGTATGTATGTATGTATGTATTACAGTATGTATGTATGTATGTATTACAGTATGTATGTATGTATGTATGTATTACAGTATGTATGTATGTATGTATTACAGTATGTATGTATGTATGTATGTATGTATGTATGTATGTATGTATGTATGTATGTATGTATGTATGTATGTATGTATGTATGTATTGGGTATACAGGCCTTTCATTGGTATGTATGTATGTATGTATGTATGTATGTATGTATGTATGTATGTATGTATGTATGTATGTATGTATGTATGTATGTATGTATGTATGTATGTATTGGGTATACAGGCCTTTCATTGGTATGTATGTATGTATGTATGTATGTATGTATGTATGTATGTATGTATGTATGTATGTATGTATGTATGTATGTATGTATGTATGTATGTATGTATGTATGTAGGTAGGTAGATAGGTGACATGTTTGAATGAAAAAAAAAATCAATGTTTATGAGAGTAATATTTATGTTAAAGTAAAAGTATAACGTTGCGTATGAGAATGACTATAGATAAGAGTGCGTACTTATGTTAGGTATGTATAAATTAAAAAACTCGTATGTATGTTACATGTGCGTACGAAAGGGCGTATGTATGTATGTAGGTAGGTAGGTAGGTAACATGTGTGAATGAAAAAACAAACAAACAATGTTTATGAGGGTAAATATTTATGTTAAAGTAAAAGTATAACGTTGCGTATGAGAAGGAATATAGATAAGAGTGCGTACTTATGTTAGGTATGTATAAGTTAAAAAAAAACTCGTATGTATGTTACATGTGCGTACGAAAGGGTGTGACTGCGAAAGTGTGAGCACTTATGTCGGGTATGTTTAAATAACTATTGCAAGTTTGTATTTTGTAGGGTACAGATACGTAGAGGTAGACTGTAGGGTACAGGTACCTACTCACGTTAGATTGTACAGGTACTTACAAGTCGATCGCACTGGGGTATAGGTACTTACAAGTAGTCTCATTAGGATGTGGGAAGGTATGTATAGTGTGTGTGCGTGCGTGCGTGCAAAAAAAAAAAAACTATGCTAACCAGATAAGTGGACATCATTATGTCTTGTTGATTTAATATGGTGATTTCCTCAGTGCAATCGTTGTTGTAATTGGAATCTTCTCACTTTCGTCAAACGACATCAACTACTTCCTTGTTAAAGCGGCGACTAAATTGTTCACTTTGTTGTCTGGCCAGTAACCAGTTGAAAGTGGTCTACCAATTATGTCTACAAGATATGTCGTTCTAAGATGGTCCATATTCCTTCTTTTGGGTGGTTTTGTTTGATTCAAAAAAGGTACAAGTAGGCAAAGATAAGGAAAAGGTGCAGTCAGAAAAAGATTCCCACTCCAAAACCCGAGGTGGGAAAAACCAAAACAACAATTAGGTTCTGATACCAAGAAAACATATCGTAAGCCGAATGAGCAGCTATTTTCCCAATAGGTGGCCACTCAGTTACCTAAACTTAACTATAAATTTGAAAACACACATAAGGCGCCAACAGCACAAAACTTTCAAACACCAAGACATAAAACAAAAAGAACCACCACAGAAGTTTCGACTTGGAACGATCAGTTACACACAATAACTGGCGGGCTTAAATCGATTTTACATGGTCATAAGCTCTCCCTCAGCTTCTGCAGTAGCTCATAACATTTAGTTAGTTCTTCGGTCCTCGTGGTGAATCTCTAACAAGTCAATCATCAAACAAATAAATCAAGATAAACATCCTGATGAATCAAAAACCAGGGCCCAGTTGTTCACGTCGTTAGTTAACGTTTCGTTAAAATTTCAAACATTAATATTACAAATACACTGTTATTGCACTGCAAAGGGTTCTCACATTTTTTCAACAAAAAATAACTGTGTATTTGTTACTTTAGCTGATATTTGCTTAACAAATTTATGTCTTAACGATATCGTTAAGCTAACGATGCTTTCAACAACTGGGCCCAGGACTCACAGATTCAGTAAGCTGTCCGACGATGGAGATCCCTGGGCGGCGAATAACGTACTAACTCCGAAGGAAAACAAAAACATCAGTTGGACCCAGGTGGCCCAAGCAACAGACAAGAAGCTCCGACCCCAACCAACTAAAATGAATAGCTTTAGGTCGGGGTCATCATAGAGTCTGACGCCCGACCCACCGGCGTGCAATTAAAGAAGGCAGCATAGTTATCAACCATGATTGGGCTAAAACTAAGCATGCAGACTGTCGCATAACATTCAAGTTATAACCTATACGTATGTAACGTGTTATGATTTTTCTAAACTGAAAAGAAAAATCATTACTTCCTATAAGTGTCTTAAATTTGTAAACCAAGTCACCATAAAATTCTGGTTCCGAAAGACCCTCATTTAAAAGCGTCTTTAACCCAACATTATATTTGGAAATCAATTCATAGTGTCTACGATAAAATTTAGAAAAGGTTTTTCGAAGTTTATGATACCGATAGCCCTGTTGGAGAAGTTTGGCTGTTAAACATTCATTTCGGGCGTTGAAGTCAGTAACATGATTGCAGACGAGACACCATAAGAAGCACGACGAGGAACATCACCATCCAAAAACGGAAAATTCACTGTATCAAAATCAAAGTCATCGCACTTATCATAAATTTTAGAAGAAACAAATCTATTTTCAACAGAAAGATGTAGATCTTAAAAGGGGGCTTCGGTATCCGAGATATATCGAAGAGTTGTGGTAGTTAGAGATAGGAAAATACAAAATGATTGCAAGCAATCCCTGAGGATTGGAAAAATAAGAGCATTAAATGGAAGTACGGGGAGACATTTTAGGGCTGCCACACGGCACAACCACAAGAACTCTGATATAAAAAGGTACAAGTAGGTAAAGATCAGGAAAAGGTGCAATCAGAAAAAGATTTCCACTCCAAAAACCGAGGTGGGAAAAACCAAACCAACAATCAGGTACTTATACCATGAAACATATCGTAAGCCGAATGAGCAGCTATTTTCCCAATAGGTGGCCACTCAGTGACCTTAACTTAACTAAAAATATGAAAACACACATAAGGCGCCAACAGCACAAAACTTTCAAACACCAAGACATAAAACAAAAAGGACCACCACAGAAGTATCGACTTGGAACGATCAGTAACACACAGTTACTGGCGGGCTTAAATCAAAAGATCTTTATATATGCTTAAATCAAAAGATCTTTATATATGCATTTCATGTTTGCTTTTTGTTACAAACAAGAATACACTTTCCAAGAATTCTTTTGAACAGAAAGTCCTCATTTGCAAAGGTGCAAGGGTTACTTTCGCTTATAAGTTTGTTCTACCAAAATAAATGTGCCCAGTGAAAGCAACACATCGGCTCCATTACGAAAACTTGTCTATGCATTGTACAGAGATTTATCTTAGCGTTAAATATGAAAATTTCTTAGGAAAAAAATGATATTTCTTTTTCAAAACATAGATTATGGGTACACGTTAGAACCACCTCGGTGATGCGGTTCTAACGAGTATCCACAATGTGTGTTTTGGATCAAAAATAACACAACTAGGTATACCCTTTTGCTATATAAAAGTGGGGTATAATGGGGTATATATATGTATGTCATGGAAAACTTGCTCTTGCAATAAACAGATGTTTTTGAGCTTTAAAAATTAAAAACATTCAACTGAAAATGTTTGATATTTTTCTTATTTTTGCTCAAAACATAGATTATGGGTACATGTTACTCTAACGAGTACCAACAATCTATGTATTGGAGCTTAAATAAGAACAAACAGGTACACACCTGCATGCCCCAGTTTTATTATATAAAATTGGGGTTTAAGGGGGTGTACATTTCACGGGCATGTTTCCCTGACGTTTGGTCTCTTAAATACCCATAATGATCTTCAAGTCGAGACCTACATGTATTTAGAGTAATTTTATCAGGAAGTAAATATTCATGGAAACTGCTTATTAGAATAGAAGCCTTTTTTGTAGGAAGTTATGTGGTCATGCAATTAAAGCCTTATATAAATAAAGTAGGGTATGAAACCAAATTCGAACGACACTACGACAGCTCTTTATGACTATCACAAAAATATTAGGAATTACATTAACTCCCCTTAGGTTTTTCCCACCTCGGTTTTTGGAGTGGGAATTTCTTTCCTTTTCCTGATCATTGCCTACTTGTACTTTTTTAATTACGCACCACCCACTAATGGAGTTAAGACACATTTCAGTATACGTAGCACTCGCAAATAAAAATGTTGCATGAAATAATTAGATCATTATTACAGGCGATAGTGTGTCAGTATCGCATTTCCGATTACAAACACCATTATTCAGATACATGGCAAACACCATTATTCAGATACATCTTTTTGAGTTCTGACATTACTTCATTTAGCAAAACCCTTTGTTGCTGACGATGACTTCTTTCATATGTCTGGTTGTCTAATATATGAGCATGTGCGTAAGAAAACCAACAATTTGTGTTCCTATCAGGATCTGTGCAGCTACAGAAGAAAGCTAGAATCTTGCAATTTTGAATATTATTAGTAGAGAAGGACTTGAACTATCCTTGTAGCGAAAACAAAGGTGCTGATCAGCTTCACATTTACTGCGAAGCTGATCTGCACATTTGTTTTCACATAGGCACAAATCCGGTTTTCTCATGACGCGGCTCATGTGATCTTTTTCATAAAACGCAATACCATTAGTCGCAAGATTGCATCTGAAGCTATCAGTGTCAATGCGTTCATAATCATTTCAGTCGCATCACGAAACAGCATTCTTGTTGTCCGTGCCAAAAGAAAATGTAAGTGGTGAAGATATTCAGGGCTATGTTCCCGTTTTATATCTTGTCACTTCGTTCGTAACCTGCTTTTAAACTCCACTTGCCATATTCTGTGACGGTACGATCTGATCTGTGCATTTCATTAACTAAACACAAAATCCATGCTTTCACACCACACAGCTTCTTTGACAAAATGTTTGCTTCAATTAGATATAAGAATGTATCGTTTCTGTGGCAGTTTGATCTGCTACAGGGTCATTGCATATAAGTAAACAGCATCTCTATTATACTAACCGGAGTGATCTAGCAATAAATCTCGCGTATTTGTACTCCTTCATGTTATGCGATTTATGCACGTATAATGTGAGTAATGCATGTAAAAGGACGGTAACAAGCATATTTGTGTAACACATCCTACGAATGCTTATAAGCTGAGGACTATGCGAACTGTTCGCAAATGACTGGTATGCATATATCCACCAATCAGATGGCAGTGTAAAAACGCAGATTCTACGCAAGCTGATTATATTCATCTCTGTCTCAAATGTACATCATTCTCTTTAACGCCTTTAATATAGTTAAAGTTTTTAAGGCAAAAACCACCAAGTTCGATTTTTGGAGGTCGCTCATTTACTGTCCAAATTATTTGAAAGATCTGCTTCAGTTCTCATTTGTAGTCCGAAAATCTCTTTAATAATTATTATGTTGTGACAGTGCCGGTAGCCAGGCTCAGTAGAAACCCAGAGTAAAAATTAGACATTGTCTTGTTGAAGCTAGATTATTAAAAAGCGGACTGTTATTATATTCTGTAATTGTTTCGTCATATTATTGCCAGATGCTTGTAATTCCATATTCCCATTGAACGTTTTGTTTACGAGCGCTGGAATATAAACCAATCTTATTTGTCACACGCTGACTCTGAAGGCATAGTATGACCAAAACCAATATGTATTTTTATAAAGCACGTCGACATAGAGATCGTTTTCGGTAAGCCGACATTTTGCTTCATAGCGTAAGGTAGATTTTTAACATTCAAAACAACATTCAAGGTAATAATTATTATTAATACAATATTAACAATATAAGAATTATTTTGCCTTTTATTATTCATAAAAATTTGCTTGCTTAATTGTTTGCTAATACCGTTTTCTTGATAAGTAACGTTTCGGTTATTTTGTCAAATAAAACCTTAGGACGGCTACAAAAATGGCTTTAAATTTTGTGAAAACAAACCATCTCCGTTGATAGCGTACAAACTTTTTTTTTTTTTTTTTTCTGTCTCTTCATATTAATTCGAGAATTGTGTATACAACATGAAATATATATCAGTATGCTTCACTCACACAACTTGCATCCATCTCAAAGCTTTCGATGAATTTTCAGTCTATATGTAACCCTACATTATACATTTTAATTGGCATATAAATACTACCCTAGACATATAATACACATGTTATATACCATATAAAGAATTAATGAAGAGATGTTTATGTATTCTGCTCTATTCAGCACGACTTCAACATCCATTTGTAACTTGGTTTTGTTTTATTTTAGGGTTTAGATTCAATTGTAAACTGCATAAACAGTATTGTGGCCAATAGTTGGATTTTTTTATGTTTTTTTTTTTTTGGCAAGTTTTTATAAACTATTTTGCAAGGCATGACTTATATTTGACCATTTGGCATTGAATTTCTCTTGATTGTTATGAAGTTTTGCAATGTATTTTTCATTTTGATATTTTGTTTTCACATAACCTAGGAATGTTTCCAGATTGATAAAGTTTGATGAAAATTTTCTTTTGTATATAAAATACCTGGCTAATAGGAGTAGATGATTTAACAGAGTATTATTTGTTTTACATGGGAATAGAGCATGTTTTATTGTCAATTCAACCTATACTATTTACCCATGATTGTATTGGTAAGGTCGGATTTTTATCACCAATAAGAATATTATAAAATCTTATGCTTCCTCTTTTGTCTTGACATAATAATTTTACATACAAATTCCTTTCTACATTATGTTTTAAAGCCTGACAAATTAGACTATTTTGTTGTATCTTGTTTTTCCAGCCATCTGGTATTCTTCGTAAAATTGAATGATAGTCTAGAAAAGTTCCCCTAATATTGTATGTAGTTTTTAACTCTTCCAACTGATAAAAATTTCCATCAGAATCAATCCGTACAACCTTAAGCACAAGAAAAAAAGCAAAAAAAAAAAAAAAATGGGGACTTTCGTTCAATGCCGTTTAAGGAGCTAGCGTTTTTCGCTGACGCCAAGCGTAAAGTGGTCAAACCACACAGACATATGATTACAGCGCCTAAGGTTATGGTAATTTTTACACGAGTCCGTGCCTATTACTTTTGAATTCGTTTCATTTTACTTGCAAAAAATATATGTCCACTTCGAAGGCGATGAAATCCTATTTTAAAAGTCATATGATAAAACGAATCTTACACTCGTGGTCATTTCATATGAAATTTATCAAACTCGCCAAAGGCTCGAGCCTTTGGCGAGTTTAATAAATTTCATATGAAATGACCACTCGTGTAAGATCCTCTATCTCTTTAAATTTAGCCATACTTTTGTAGATGGGTCAGAAGTTCTTTCCTGTCTTGGCAACTTTACGTAATGCGAAAACTGTCCCTTATAGCCAGAAAATGAGACCGGTCGAAGAACTTTTCCCCGAATCTCAGAAACCATTTAATTTTTTTCCAAGGTGTTATTTTGGAAAAGAAATATGGATATCTATTATGCCTTGTTGATTTAATATGCATTTTGTTTACAAGACCAAAACCGTGACTGGCGACCAATAGATTCTTTTGCAAGTGTCTTTTTGCATTTTGGATACGCGATGTAAAAATGTCAGAGAAATGTCTCTTTTATTTGATTGCTAGTTTGATTTGTGTCTTAGCGTCCCAGTCAACAGCTATGGTTATGACCTGGCCTCCATTTCATGGGACTTCTACACAAGATTAGGATGTCGTGACACCGGAAATGTGCTTTAAATATAACCATCCAAGTAAACCACAAAACCCTATTAATCTACCTTTCCGTATATGTATAGATCGTAGAGATGGCTTGACTTGAACCACATTTCCTGCGCAGGCTCAGAGAAATGCCTTAGACTCGTCATACAACAGTATTGCTGTGGCTTTTTTTATGCCAGCTACTAGATGTCTTCTACTGTAACCGGAGATTTCGCCTTGGTTTCAGATCCCAAACACATGTTTTCTTGTGTTTGATGGATGGTTGGAGAGCTTAACTACAAATATTCTACAACTGACTTTCAAACAATAAAAAGCAATTGGAATCAAATTAAAACTGACATGCAGTGACATAAAGATGAGACAACAGACATTGTTTGCTCCCAAAAGACAGCCAACAGCTTATTACCAGACATTTCAACATTTGAGCAAAGAAACACTGACAGGACAAAGCGCAAAGTTGTGTCATATTATTCTATCATTGGTCGCATAGATTATGCATTGGCTGTAGCTGAATTTAAGAGCACATTTACGACTACAAGTAAAACGAAATTGAAATTAAAAATTGCGTTGTCCTACATAGTTTATACCCAATGGATTCAATCGCCCTTGTGATACGTTCTTAATGATTCCTTTGAATCTTTTTTATTTGATCTGTGGAATAACCAGTAGCATTGATAATTGTCTTATCTTGTTTGTGCCAATATTTTTCTTAATTTCCTTTTTAACCTTCGAGTGATTTGACCCTGCAGTTAGAGACACAGGCCTTTGATCTTGAAGCAACGGTTATGATTAGCCGCGACGCGAGAAAACCGGTTTTCGGGTTTCCGACCAGGTCCGACACAAACCGGTCTGTGCAGCTGCAGAAGGTGGCTAGAAACTTGGCATTTAGGATTTAGGAAGAAGAGAAAATGTACTATCAATATAGCGAAAACAAAAGCAAAATCCCGTTTTCTCATGGTGCGGCTCAATTATGGTAATATACGTTATATTGACAAGAGATTCAAACCTCGTTTAATTATCAGATAAAGCGAATTAAATGGAATTCCGACAAACCAACGGAAAGCTTTTTGACAAACGGGCACAGGAACTGATTTTTATTCCTGACTAAATTCTCATACATGAAAAGTTAGTTTATTTCTTTGCCCTTAAAAGACGTCTACAGTGCATATGAAAATATGAAAAGAGAGAATACGTGCAAAAGATTGTCGGGAGAGCATGCAGATTGTTGTGATTGTCTCTCATGAACCTGAAGTATGTATAATAAATATTGTTAATCATGTTAAGATACACTCTATTATGTGTATGTTATACTTCAGATTAATTTTAACCAGTTTTAAGCAAAATGATAACCTGTGTATAATGAGGCGTCTTCAAAGTCCATTAGTATATTTACTGTAACAATTTTTAGTCACCTTAGCAAGCTCAGCATTTTGATTGCATTGACATGAAGTGATCCAACTTCTGAAATAAGGGTTATCATGTTACTTTCGCGAACAAGAGGAAAAAATGAGCAAAGCGAAACAAAAACATATCCGGCTATGAAACTGACTACCTCATTCAGAATATTTTGAGTTTTGAACTTTGAAGAACCCTAAACGATGTATCAGAAAGACTGCTAAGCCACAAATTTTACATTTGGCAAATACCGGGTATTATACAAGTTATTGACTATTGAGTCATTGAATATGATGTGATATCCAACAGAGACTACCAATATTGACCGAGGCGAAGCTGTTGGATATCACATCATATTCAACGACTCAATAGTCAACAAATGTTTTATAATATAACACTCTTTTTATACAAACATGATAAAATAATTTTAAAATAACTATTTTTATCTGTAAATGAATTTGTGTATACATATAGTTTACATATAGTCCCAGCATGACTGAAAAATGTTCATTGGGACATTAAGTCTATAAACATCATTTGTACTGCATTTGCATTACTGCTTGACAGTAATCAATGTAAATTTCCAATGACATAGAGAGTTCTAACATATATTCAATGGGAAAAACCCCAGGTCATAGAAAATGACAAAATATGCAATGGACTGAAAGCATTGTCTGAAATACTGTCTATTTATAGTTATATAATAAAACAAAATAGTCGATGGTTTGGTTTTTTAGTTTACTACACGTATAATGAATGACAACTTGATAACGTGTTTTGAATGAGACATGCAAAGTGTTTGGTATTAATGGTGTTTAGGGCAGATGATATGCATCATTATTTTCTTAATAGCGAACAATCCCTAGCGGGTTTCGGCGAAACACAAACCACGAATATTTTTTTTCTGTGAAAAGTGACATTTTATACAGTCAAAACGTACAATATTACACTATGTCTATACAATATTATTATGGTTGTCTTTTACAGTAAGTGCCTGTGCTTCGTGTACGTGTCTTTATACATGAACCTTCTCGACGGAAAAGTCCATTATGCAACTGCATGTGATTCACACGAAAAACATCCATCTTCCCATAACCACTTTATGCATCGGTATTTTATATGCAATATCCGAGGAGAACTCAATCATTCAAGCAACTATATATTTAGTCTATTTGATGTTTGTCAAATATAACCTACCAATATTTCACGAATGTCAACCAATCGACAGGAAAGAATGTCTTTCGTCCTGCTTATTTTCTAAATTGTTACGCCTTTTTATGGTCTAATGTTATTTCTGACGTAATTATAATGAGGTCATACATGTAGTATATGATAACAAATCATTTAAGAGATTCCTCTATTGGATTCCGTTCCCCTACTACCTAAACTACGCCAATCTCTCTAAAGCCTTCACTTGTTTTTTTTTTTCTACATTTCCACTGCACATGAGGAAATTTTCAGAAATTGATCGACTCAGTACACAGTAAGAAGAGTCTCCCTAAAAGTAGTTTACTCATTACCTCAAATCCCTCCCTCCAAAGACATTATGTTCCCCACTAAAACATCACTAGTGTTTCCCAGCTGCCTAAAATTAAATATCTCTTCTCAAATCGCACAAACCCTGGGTATAATCTCATTTACATATATATGCATTTGTATCGGACGAATATTGGTACCTGCACCGTGGTGAGATGTTAGAATGAATAAGAACTGTGATAAAATCAGCAACTACTCTGCCACCGGGACGATCGAGTCTCCTTTTACTTATGCCATCCGTGTTGTTTCAGCATTAGCTAATGAGCTAACTTAAAGACAGAACCAAAGAAACAGACAGAAGATGCAGTTTTATTTCCTAGTAAATACCATTAACGACCATTTAGTGAATCCGCCAAACAAGCTTATCAAAAATCTTTAAGTTAGCTATCACAAGGAGATGGTGACGAGACAGAATGATTGTTCACGGCTGAAAAACATGCTATATGAAGCTGTAGACTGATCGGGACTATATCAACTGAAAAGTTAAATCGTTATTAAACTATTGGAACATATGAATTAACGTCCCAGTCAGCCATTTTCTAGAATAAAGGAAACCACTTAGCAACAAACGCAGAGTAAAACATATCTTGCCATCGATCTGTTGTCATTTTGTGAACTAACACTAGGGTGTATTGAGGAAGCATCTGTGTGAAAAAAGTGCTTTTTTATACAGACGACCATTCCTTTCTTTCCTAATGTTATTGTAAATTGTCATTTTATTCCATTGATAAATATCTTGTTATAGCATGGTGTCTGGAATGTCATCGATGGAATTTGTGAGTGATTACATCTTGGAAAACGCTATTAATGGTATTGTAAAGGGCGAGAAATGTGAAAAAAAAAAACAATAAATAGAATGAAATTCAAACTTGGTGGTTACAGAGGAACTTGAACTTCTAGCCAAAGATTGGTAGCTTTCAGATTCAAGATATGAAACATTTGCTGGCAGATACACAGGACAAAGTTTGGTACAATTTATAAGTTCCTGGACAATTCTATTCTAATAATACTTGGTATCTGGAACTAGTATTGTAGATTTTCGCACATATGACAATGACCTTGAACTTGACCCAATTTATGGCAATGTCAACTTTATTCTGTAACGTAGTATTTATACGGTTAAATGTTGCTTAACGATTCAAAGTATTTCTAATATTTAATTAATAAAGTTATTGTTATAAGCTTTTGTTTTTGTATCCAATTAAAACGAGATCTAACTGTCGATGGACATCACATCACTTTGCAGACTGGAATTGGCTGAATGAATTGATAATGCAACCGTCAAGGCCTCACTTGAAATTCTCCATTTTCTCATGACCGACATCCATTTTATACATCGGCATTTTATGCAATATCCAAGGAGAAATCAATCAGTCAAGCAGACTGACACTGATATGGCAACTATATATTTACTCTATTTGATGTTAGCCAAATATATCCTATCATTATTTCACGAATGCCAACCAATCGATATAGAAATGAATCTGTTTTGTCCTGCTTATTGTTTCTAAACAGTTTTGTCTTGTTGAGAATATCTAAATCATGGCGTCATTGCGACGAGGTCAATGCATATCTAACACGACATTTAAGAGGCTCCTTCGGTGGATTTTGCCCGCTGTGCCTCCACACCATACAGTTGTACCCAGATAGCCCCAAGTCCTTGACTTTCCCCAAGTTCCAGACTTCCCCAAGTCCCTGACTTGTTGTTCCTAAATGTAGTTTGCTCAAGTTTCTAATCTGTGAATCGGAATAAAGTGAAAGGAACAGTTAAAAAAAAAAAAAAAAAAAAAAAAAAAAAGTTTCTAATCCTCCCCAAAAAGAGCTTGTTCCCCAGCTCCCCCAAAATAACCGCTGGTTTTCCACTGCTCCCTGAAAATAAACGACTATTCCTCAAAGATCGCATCCTTGAAGTGTCTCATTTACCAGAAATATCTGGCGAACAAATAAGTCATGGATAAGTGTCACCTTTCTTTCTTCTTTGTGTCTTTTTAAAGAACATACACTTCTATGGGGCGGACTTCTATGGGACGGACCAATCAGTAAGTGGGTCGAAAAAGGAAACGTGAACACCTCGAGAAAAAAAAAACATATTCGTTAGCAGACCATTATATTGTATGTGCCCCACACTGGGCACAGTGGTAAGATGATAAAATGTTTAAACATGTAATGAAATCAGCCAAGTACTCTGACGCGCGGACCACTGTGCCACCTTTCATGCAATCCTTGTGTTTTGGTAAAGCATCAGCTAATGAGCTGAGACCGAACATATGTGACAGTATGTGCCCCACACTAGGCACAGCGGTAAGATGATAAAATGTTTAAACCTGTAATGAAATCAGCCAAGTACTCTGACGCGCGGACCACTGTGCCACCTTTCATGCAATCTTGTGTTTTCTTAAAGCATCAGCAAATGAGCTGAGACCGAACCAAAGAAACAGACAGACGGTACAGTTTTATTTCCTCGTAAATACCATTAACGACCATTTAGTGATTCCGCAATACAAGCAGATAATAAATCTTAAAATTATCTATCACAAGGAGATGGTGACGGGACACAATGATGGTTCACGGTTGTAAAACATGCTAGATAGTCTGATCGGGACGTCATAGTTTTATCTTTGTGGAAAGGTTTGTTCATAATTGTTTGTGGTTTAACTTCCAACTACAAGTCAGTAAGTTTCCATCGGAATGAAGCGCCAATTGGGATTGAACCAAGGATCCTCAAGTTGGAATGTTTTAAACGCTCTACCTCGAGGCCACCGCGATTTACTTGACAGATTAAAATGATTTTTAAAGACGATGAATATATACTACCGTGCACCTTTCTCTAACATGTATAAATGTGTAGCATAATCTTTGATACATGTATCAATTAGGTTTCAGATCATTTGCAATGTTGCATATGGACGGACATACGGGCGACGATTTATGTCTATACCACAATATGGACTCACCATGAGAAATTCACCACTCAGGTGAGCCAAAAATCATGTACCATCCCCTATACCCCAAATTTTATGCTCTAAGTATGTTTAAATGTGATCTGAGTAACAGAGGTGAATGCAAAAATATGTTTACAGTTGATTATTTCTTGTTGCAGCGTTTCTACGATGTTGTCTATTGCATAGCCTTATGGTTAAAATTGAAGTGACAATTTTAGCACCGTGGTATCCTATTAACTTGGGAGTCATTTAAATTAAATTAGAGAAATCACTTAAAACAAATACAGAGAAAAACTGATGACATTTTGTGAACTAATAATAGGATACATTGGGAAAACATCAAATTGAATGGTATATACAGTTCTTATATCAATGTCAGATTGTATGACCGATCGGTTTCTCGCTTTCTGTAAAAAAGGAATAGCTCACTGTAATATAAGGAATAAAATATCAGTTTTAAAGTAGATCACAGCAAATGACTTGCCATTATATTGAACTGCATAGATGGTGTCTTGCGCACATTTCTCTATTTTGAATATTGTTCTACTTTCAAAGGAAGGCCCAGGTACTTGTTATTAATGCGATATGTGTAACAAAGGTTAGGCAATATACAATTATTGACTATTGAGTCATTGAATATGATGTGATATCCAACAGAGACTACCAATATTGACCGAGGCGAAGCCGAGGTCAATATTGGTATTCTCTGTTGGATATCACATCATATTCAATGACTCAATAGTCAACAATTGTTTTATTGTATAACACTTTCTTTTAATACAAAACTTTTAAAAAGGATCAGCAGGAAAAAAAAAATTTTCATCTGAAAATGGATTGTTTTCAACAGCTAACATGTATATACTCCCAACATGACTGAAAAATGTTCATTGGGACATAAAGTCTTAATTCAAATATATTAAACAGTAGTAAATATCATCTGTAGTTCATCAGCAGGACTGCAAGACACCAATCAATGTACATTTCCATGAATGATACAGTGTTCTAAATTTAGCAACATATATTTAATGGGAAAAACCCCAGGTCATAGAATATGACAAAATATGCAATGGGTTGTAAGCGTTGTCTGAAATACTGTCTATTTATAGTTATATAATAAAATATGTTATACAGCTAAAATTTCTTCTTGCAGTGTTTCCGTAATTCCGCTTCATCCTGGGAAAAGAAACAACATTAGAATTTTAACACCCTGGTATCCTATTAACTTGGGGGTCATTTGAATTAAATTAGGGAAATCACTTAGAAACAAATACAAAGAAAAACAGATATATTACCATCGATCTGTTGCCATTTTGTGAACTAATAATAGGATGTATTGGGGAAACATCAAATTGAATGATATACAGTCCTTATATCAATGTCAGACTTTATGACCGATCGCTGACTCGCTCTCTGTAATACTATGAATGAAATACATGTATCGTTCTAGTGGGTTTGATTGTATAACAGTTAAAACATGCTTGGCGACAGATTCTAAATCACTGTGCCTAAACAGTTTTCAGCAGCACATAGTTTGTGAAACTAAACGGTACGAATTGCAAGCATATCGAGACGGATGAGAACAGAGTAAAGACTTAAGTGATAGTAATCAGGGATTTTTAGGGTCCCATTCCAATGAAGTATGATTTTTTCCTTATCTAGAATAACATCCACATCACAGTAGTAATGTAAAAAAGAAACTTATGAAATTATGATAAATTCTCTGTAATACAATGAATGAAATGCATGTATCATTCTAGTGGGTTTGATTGTATAACAGTTAAATATGACTGGCGACAGATTCTAAATTATTGTGCCTAAACACTTTCAGCAGCACATAGTTTGTGCTACAAAACGGTACGAATTGCAAGCATACCGAGACGGATGAGAACAGAGTAAAGACTTAAGTGATAGCAAGCAAGGATTTTTAGGGTCCCATTCCAATGAAAGATGATTTTTTTCTAATCTATAAAAACTTCCAATTAACAGTAGTACTGTAAAAACTTCTGACACTATGATAAATTCAAACTCTGTTCTGAAATATGTTTTAATTTGTTTATATGAGGTATTATCATAGTATGGTAAAAGAGGGATTAAACTATATTGTCGAAAATAATACTGGGGCTTTTCCATGGGATCTTAGATCCCTGCTTTCAGAAAGAAAAATGACCTTTCTCCACAGCTGCCTAAAATTTGTTTTTCTCAGATTTTCTCAGATCCTGCTACCTAAAGCCCAAAAGGCTTTGCTTGCTCCTAAGCACCATTAAAGTGAATGACCTTTTTGCCCAGATCCCTGAAAACAAATGACCAATGTCGGGGCTTATATACTTTCATGGATCAACGAGGACATTAAAATATGTTTTCAAATTGCCATTGTCAAATATAAGTATAAGTAGTCTAAGCTGAGGGTGAGGTTAGGCCTGTGAAGTTAGTTTGAGCCCGCCAGTGATTTTATATTACTGATCGTTTCAAGGCGATACTTCTGTGGTGGTTCTTATTGTTTTATGTCTTGGGTAACTGAGTGGTTGCCTATTGGAAAATAGCTGCTCACTCGGCTTACGATATGTTTTCATTTTATAAGTACCTGATTGTTAATTTGTTTTTCCCTCGGCTTTTGGTGTGGGAATTTCTTTCTGATTGCTACATTTCCTGATTACTGCCTACTTTTACATTTACTGACTGTCCTAACGTGACCTACATGTAGCCTGTTCACTGCGAAGGAAAACACGTTCTTAAATTAATTAAAATGTATTGTTAAATACTTTACCTATTCATTGTGAAAGATATTCGTAGATGTTCGTTAGAAGAGATCTAGTTTTCTGTTCTTTGTTTTCAGTTCAGCAAAATCATGGAATTTCTAAATAGTTTCATATCTGTGCGTCACAGAAAACGACATGTCTGAAATATGTATTTTGTAGTTTAATCTGTTAATTTGACAGGGTCTGCATATTGATTCAACAATTCATGGTTGACATTATATCTCGTTGTATAACTTATTTGAAACTGACCGATGTTTTCTGACACTTGATCCGTAGTTTCTGCCACAGAAAAATCACGAACTAAGCACTTAGTCTGTAACGTACTTAGACTGTAGGGACAGTAAACAGTTATTACCCTCGTGACACCATTACCGCAACGTCTATAAAATAGATAGAATGGATAGAAAAAAAAAACTTAAGGATGAAATTCACATTTTAGCTATCACTGGATGATGAAAATCATTAGGCTGTTTTAATGTCTGTGAAGTATCAGATTTTATATGCACATATCATCGCTAATTTTCATGTTATTTGACATCTTAACGTAATTTTGGAATAGCCAAATCGTCTAATTTTCGCGCTCAACGTCATGGCGATACGCGACCAACGTCACGCCAACAAGAGTAAACGGCAAACAACGTCAGTGGCGGGTTTTGACGTCGCCCCGCCCGTAGGCGTGGCCTCTTGACCACATGCCTCTTGACCACATGACTTAATGTTGTTTCATTTGGAAATGAAGTACATCAAGATAGGGCGATTGCCAAAAAATGTAAATATTGGGATATTTGTTTATACTTTATTTGAATGATCCATTAGTAGCGCATGTACATCGTGTGAATTCTTTTATGGCTTTCTGTGGTAAAATCATTTAGCGGGATCTTAAAACTTTAACAAATAGGAACATAGCGATGTTCTAAATGTTGCTTTTAATTTACGATTTAAAATGAAGAGTTACAGCGCGGGAAGGCTAAGTTTGACTTGACCAGTTTAACACCTGAGGTCTTTCGCTGTAATAAGAACATAGCGATGTTCTAAATGTTGCTTTTAATTTACGATTTAAAATGAAGAGTTACAGCGGGGGAAGGCTAAGTTTGACCAGTTTAACACCTGAGGTCTTTCTAATATTGTTAGAAGTGTACAAACATATATTCAAATTTATTGATAGACTATTAAACTTCTTTGCAAAGCTATGATGATTGTCCAGTCAACTTTCCAACAAAATGGATTGGTACGCAATTGAAATCAATAGATTTGGCCACCTATTGTTGGTTCTCTTCAGGGTTGACCAGAGCAATTTGCAATTGATTTGAATGGTGGAAAAGTATGAAGAATAAGTGTGGCCACAACTAATTTAAAGATTAAGAACTACACAATACACCATTCAGGCACCTTGGCAATAGTTTGTCTTCTTTCGCTGTAACAATATTGAATTAAGATTTATAATCAAAGACTACGACATAGAACTAATGTTTCTGTTGGCTATAGATAATTTCTTTGACGCAAAACTAAGCCATATCATCAACCAATAATAACAGTTGTTGAACATTAAAGAGCGCGAGTTTCGAATCTGAAAACCCATTAAAGGAACAAGAGAAAAATGCAATATCTTGCAACCTATTGAAAACTTGCAGAATTTAAGAGTTCGAATTAGTTTTTGTTGGAAGAAATTGAATTAACGCGGCTTGCACTGATTTTATGAAAGCTGAGCGAAGTGTTAGATCGGCAGACCTCTTTGAGTAAGCAAACAGTCATTCACATAATGAAGTTTTGGTTAAATTTTACGTTAAACGTTTCGTGAATGGCAAACTTATCAAGTGTTTCGAATAAGCCATTCAAAACTAATTTTGTTTAGTTCTTATGGCATTCAGACCGAATAGTAGCATGCACATGCCTTGATGCTACTTGTTTGTGGTTATGAGAAGCCTCCATGGCGAAGTGGTTAAGCCACTCAACTTGTAACTCAGCGATCGTAGGTTCGATCCCGGGCATCTAAGGGCATACTGTGACGAGGCTGGAGGGTGTTCTGTGCCTAATGTGTTAAGTCTTAGGGACCTAGTCTTCAGACCGAACTATCGGACAAAATCTATACAAACAACTTTGCGGTATTCGGTGAAAACTCAAACTTCAACGAATTTATTTGTTCACTGTTTTTTTTTTTGTGAAAGTACCAACAATTCCTTCGTTTGTATAGTAGTGTTGATATCATTGTAAATTGTCATTTTATAGCACAGATGACGTTACGAAAACTTGTCCATGCAATATACAGAGATTTTTTAAAGTTCAAAAGAGCAAAAAATGTGAAAACATGAATTTGAAACTAATTCTTGGTGTTCCAAGAGATACTGGGACTTTAAGCCAAAATTGGTAACTTTTAGATTCAAGGAAATAACATGAATATGATCGGCACAATATAATTTATCACTTTTTGGACAATTCTGTGTTTATAATACTCGGTGTCTGGAAGTGGTATGCTAGATTTTAGTACATATGACAATGACCTTGAACTTGACCTTATTTACGGCAATGTCAAATTTATTCTGTAACTTTTATACGGTTAAATGTGGCTTAACGATTCAGTAAGTTTATAATACAGACTTTATCTATTTGATTAAGTCATTGTAATAAACTTTTGTTGTTTTTTTTATCCAAATGAAAGAGAGCTTTTATTGTTGATGGACACAACATAATTTTTCACAATGAATTGGCTGCCTGAATTGATTATGCAACCGTCTTTGTCTTATGCTAAACCGCCATCTTCCCATGACCTTGATCCAATTTATACATCAGTATTTTATGCAATATCCTAGGAGAAATCAATCAGTCAAGCAGACTGACACTGATATGGCAACTCTATATTTACTCTATTTGATGTTAGCCAAATATATCCTATCATTATTTCACGAATGCCAACCAATCGATAGAAACGAATCTGTTTTGTCCTGCTTATTGTTTCTAAATAGTTTTTGCCATGTTATGAGAGTATCTCAATCCTGACATGATTGCGATGGGGGCAACATATATAAGAAGTGCCTTAAGTGGATTCTGTTCTCTGCTACCTAAAATACTACCACGATCTCTTCAAATCCCTGACATGCTTTCCACTTCATCCTAAATATTTGCTCAAGTCTCGCCTCCATGAACTTGACACCCAGTAACCCTTAAATGATCACTAGTGTTTCCAAGCTTCCTGAAAATAGATCGCCAATATCTCCACATCAACCAACCCCTGGCTGTGCCTCTTTTAAGAATATGTCACCTTTCACCATTAACTAGAAATACTATGTCAAAAACAAGCCAGGGATTTGCGTCACCATTTTTTTTTCGTCCCTTTCAAGAATAGTTCACTTAACTATCAGTAAAAATGCATGCCTGACACTTATCCGCAAGCACAACTTTATCTCGCATGAACCCCCTTAGTACCCGACTCAACAGTGGACACAGAGTTGGAATGATAGAATGTTAAAGGGCGGTAATGAAATCAGAAATTACTGTAACCGTTGCTTTTTCTAAAAGCATCTGCTAATGAGCTAAGACCAAATCCAAGAAACAGACAGACGGTACAGTTTTATTTCCTCGTAAATACCTTTAACGACCATTTAGTCATTCTGCCATACAAGCAGATCATAAATCTTCAAGCTAGCTATCACACGGAGATGGTGACGAGACAGAATGATGGTTCACAGTTGTAAAACACGCTATAGCGTGTGTATACAGACTGATCGAGACATAGAATAACAAACTCTCCCTGAGCGAAGACCTTAGTTAAGGTGACGAATTTCAGCGTCCAAAAAGGTGCATTCAAATAAATAAATAAATAAATAAATAAATAAATAAATAAATAAATAAATAATAATTATATATTTAGTTATGTAAATGTAATTATTATTTTACACACCTGTATATTTTCTAAAAACCAGTTATTAATTATAACGGTAAAATATTGAGTTAAAATTTGTCACCTTCACTAAGGTGGCCTTATCTTTAAGGAAGCATAGTAATTCAATGGTCTATTTTTCTAGAAGTTTTGTTTCGTATTGTGGATTAACGTTCCGGTCAGCAATTTTCAAATCATGTCGGGACGGAGACACTGTTTATTCTTGTATTAACCAGTCCCGTAGGAAATAAATGTGTCTTATCCCATAGACACCCGTACGCCATTGAGTATCGAACTAATGATCTTTTGATTTGGAGGTTGATGCTCTTCTACAAGGCGAATACATGCCCATGCACTTACATGTAACAGAGATTTTCAAAATTGTTAAAAATTAAAAAATTCTACTGAAAATATTTTTCTTATTTTTGCTCAAAACACAGATTGTGGGTACACGTTGGAGTACCCACAATCTACGTTTTGGATCAAAAATAAGAAAATAGGTTTACCCCTGCATACCCCAGTTTTTTCTATATAAAAGTGGGGTTTAAGGGGATATACATTACATGGACATGTTTTCCTGAAGGTCACGGATCAACCTCAATCTAAATTCAAAACAATATAAATCGTAGGTACATGTATTATTGATAAGATACTAAATTGTTTGACAATGCTACACTAAAAGACGGACGACGGTTGATGCCTATATCATATTGCCTCTCATTGAGAACTTCAACGCGATTTGAGTACAGACTGTAACAGAGGTGCATACATAAATACGCAATACCACTGCTGAAATTTCCTACGGTGCACACCGTTTATTTGATCGCTAAATATGCTCAGAAATGAAGCGAAGTCAGAAT
The DNA here is from genome assembly GCA_964017185.1 of Rugalucina vietnamica. Classification (NCBI taxonomy): domain Eukaryota; kingdom Metazoa; phylum Mollusca; class Bivalvia; order Lucinida; family Lucinidae; genus Rugalucina; species Rugalucina vietnamica. The sequence goes on from OZ024883.1 coordinate 24,104,115, forward strand.
TTTTAACACTATCGTATCCTATTAACTTGGGAGTCATTTGAATTAAATTAGGGAAATCACTTAGAAACAAACGCAGAGAAAAACAGATATGTTGCCATCGATCTGTTGCCATTCTGTGAACTAATAATAGGATACATTGGGAAAACATCAAATTGAATGATATGCAGTCCTTATATCAATGTCAGATTCCATGACCGATCGGTTTCTCACATTCTGTAAGACACTGAAGGAAGTAATAATTTTCTGTAATACAAGGAATAAAATACAACTCAAACGAATCTGAACAAACTGTATAACACGATTGGCGACTGAAAGTTGTTACGCTTAGAACAGTTCAAACCTAAGGTTTTGGACTGTAAAGCGATATAAGCGATATAATATACATTACAAAATAGTTTTCAGTTCTGGTGTCGTATCCCGAAGAACGAATGATTAGTATCGGCAGTCTGGATCGTAAAAGATAATTATAGGTGTTATTATGGTCAATGGTTTAAGGACACATGTCGTGCCCATCTAAAAATCACAAGAGTTTGTGAGGACGTGGCCACCAGACGGGCAGATAGTGAGTATTTGAAAATTACTGATAATAAATTGAAAGATTCGCCGAGGCGATTCTAGCGAACATATAAAACATAATATTTTATAGAGGAATGAGCAAAAACATCCTTTAACTATGACTAGTTGTGATCAGATACTCTTCAAGTTTTCGGATCTTCTTAATCCTGTACGCTAAAACCGAAATTGATTTTCAGGTGAAACAAGCATCAATAATATAATTGGTTTTTTAAAACAAATAATTTGAAATGCACACTTTCAGATGTTAAAATTGCAACCTAATGCACTGGCGAGTTGTGATTTTTTCCTGATTATCAATATCACGAAAACATTTAGCATATCTGTTAGATCGAATGTCATCAAATCAAACAGAAGCAGAAAAGCTGTTATAAACCAGACATCGCTTAAAACAATTACGCGTCCTCTCGGATCACCTGTCAGATACAATCGGGCACCTTATTCATAAAGGTCCTTTTCTAAGCGTCTCTTGGGACACGTGTTCAAATGTCCACTAGACTAATGAAATCATTTTTTTATAAAATCTGAAAATGATGTGTCTCGTCTTTTATATATAGTCACCGTCGCTATAAAGTTCATTTATTCAAGAATGAATCAAGAAGGTTATCGCAAATTCTCTGGGAGATAAATGGTTTGTAGTGTACCCTCAGCAGCATGTCAGTTCAGTGCGTTACATCCTTAAATCCCTTACCCCCTAAAATACAGAGTTAATTGCTGATTGAACGGTTAATCCCCAAACCCTAAATTTCCGTTGTGGTACAAGCAACCAGACGAATATTGAAAGACCGGTCACAAATTGCTGTTTGCGCAAAAACTGAGACATAATGTATAGTTTGACCACTTCTGCCTGTCTAAAAGACAATCTTACTGGCCTAAGTCGAAACAAATCCCGTCTAAAAGTTGACAATTGAGTTTCAAATGAAACAAACTGAGCAACGCGGTCCATTAAAGTTTGTACTTGTAAATTGACGTTTTCAACGTCTTGAAGAAACACAGACCACACAATATAACCCAAATATGTAAAAGAAACTTACAGTACATGTATAAAGTTAAGTTGCATACATTTGTAATAAGGTATGTTTCTTATAACATTGCTCGATGTCGCTGCAATCTGAAGATTCTGTAATAAGCTGTATATTGGTCACACGCAACTGTAGTAAACTTTCCAATAATGGCCAGTGTCCATTCATTCTATTGGTTAAGAAAGTCGTTATGTTATTTTCGGAACAGAACAGCAAATACGGAAATCACATCAATTTTCCTTAATGTGACAAGACTATGGCTTCTATTATGATTTGTTTTTGTATTAACCGTAGGACAAATGTCTGCTGTGCAACGTTTCACTGTCCCACTGTGTATGTCCTATAAACCTTAAGCCTTAAGCACGTCATCTCTAATGTGAAGTTAGGTTTCAAGACCACGATATAAGTGTTTTGATAACTCTACCACACGAAGCAATCACCTGATATTAAAGGACAATGCATTTCTTTGCATTTCTTTTTTCAACATAAATGTTGTCATGCGCGGATCCAGAGGGGGGGGGACCGGGGGTCCGGACCCCCCCCTGGAATTTGAAAATGTTACCTAAAAAAACGTAATTTGGAGATTTTTGGGGGGTTGGACCCCCCCTCGTCTGTGACCAAAAATTACAATTTTCGTTGGACCCCCTCTCATGAAAATTTCTGGATCCGCGCATGGTTGTAGAAACTAAAATTATAAACTATCAGAAGTTCTCTCAATTTATTATTAACTTATATCTGGTCTTCTGTGATATTCAGATGCTTATGGCATGTGTCCTTAAACAGTTACAATTATTCAACAGTCTACTGTAGATTGTTGATAGAGGTCATGCGTCCTTCTGTTAAGGGTACCAGAGAATCAGTGCACTTAAACATGCACCAATGCTCTCAGTAAACATGCTAAAATATTTTGTACTGCTTTGCAGCTCAAGCTATTTGCAAAACAATACAAGCCAATTTGAAAACTTCTAACCGGCCACCAGGAATGCAGCAATTATCTATTACAAGTACATAACTTTTTTGTAAGTTTGAGAAATGTGAAAATCATTGACAAACTTTGTAAAACTTCTGTTTAAATTTTAGCACCAAAACCGGAAGTTTCCGACAGTCATAACATGTTTGTCTTAACAAATGGACAAATCAAGTTTTGTTGAGTTCTGTCTATCATGCTCAGATACCTTCAGGCGAATTTATCACGAATTTACATGTCTAACAGACGAAATGGCTAATTTTACAAAAATCTTAAAAATGTGAATTTTTAAAAATGCGTAGAAAATCAATATGTAGAGAATGTTTGAATGTATAGTATTTTTCCGAGTCGTAAGGACCCCCTTGATGACATACGTTCGTAATTTTAACAAATGCTATGATATTTATGTTGTTTTTTTTTTCCCTAAAAACCAGTTATTAATAAGTAAAAGAAGTTTTGATTCGAACACTATGCAACTTGCGTCCTGTGAAAAACACATATTCAGGTAAAAATCATGCTATTCTGAATAGTGGATTGTTGAAAAGTGGCCGGTTAGAACTTTTGACTTAGTATATTTAAGGCCGATGATTAAGAATCCGTCACCAAAGTCACAATTTAACTCTGATACAATTTGTTCAAATCCATTGGATTTATATTTTATTCCTTGTTTTGTTTATTAGTTATTACTTGTCTTACAGAAAGCAAGAACACGGCGATCGGTCATACAATCTGACATTGATATAAGGACTGTATATCATTCAAATAAAAAATCTTCTTGAGTCCGAGTACTCGCCAAATCCCGGCAAGTGGTGCTCGTAAACAAGAAGCATCAAGGCATGGCACTTGACCTAGTAAATGCTATAATGACTGAATAGTTAAGCATACCATATTCAAGTTTCAAGTCTTTTTTCCACGTCTCATGTTTTCAAACAGTAAACAATATAAATAAAAAAAAAAAACAAAAAAAAAAAAAAACAACATAATTTATTATCGACGTGAAACATGGCGAGTCAGTACAACCCCAGCAAGGTAACACTATAAAATAGTTAGGCATAACCCGTTTAAAAGCAAATGAACCAAAACATCAGACTGACTATTTGCTGGTTCTATCTGATACGTCGCTCGGCGTTCTTTAAAATCAGTGTATGCCGCGGTAATTCAATTTATGCCAACAAAAAAAAAACAAAACAAGTTTTCAATAGATTAAGTCTCTGTAGTTGCAAGATATCTCATCTTTTTCTGTTGTTCCTTTAATGGATTTTAAGATTCAAAACTCACGCTCTTTAAAGTTCAACATTTGTTATTATTGGTTGATGATATGTCTTATAGATCCCGGATGATCGTAGTAGACTTACGTCACAGAGTTACCCTTATAAATATGAATGACACGCATGTTCCTATTGGTCAAAGATATTCAATTCATTCATATGTATAACGGTAAACCTGTGACGTAAGTCTACTCCAATCACTCCAATCGTCCGAGAGATATACGTTTAACGCAAAAGAAATTATCTATCGGCAACAGAAACGTACTCTTTCACTATAAATCTTAATTCAATATTGTTTCCTTTTTGTTTTGAATAGTCAATTAAAAAAAGCATTTAGAACATCGCTATGTAGCTAATTGCTTAATAACGTTTAAAGCTCCCACTGAAAGATTTTACAACAGAAAGCCAGTAAAGAATTCACACGATGTACGCGATGTTCTAAGGGAACATTCAAACTAAGTATCATACTTTCATGTTCCAGTATTTTCTATCCATGACACAAAACCACCACCTTTGGACGGTGCAGAGGTGGGTGTCATGTTTTTTAGTGTCGAAATGCTTGGCCGTGATTTTTCTGTCATTCATAGCTAACGGCAGAAATTACGGATCAGGTGGCAGAAAATATAGATCAGTTTCAAATATTTAGTTGCTCTAAGGGATATAAAGTCAACCATGAATTGTTGATTCTATATGCAGACTCTGTCAAATTAAAAGATAACTACAAAACAGATACATATTCCAGATATGTAATTCATTTTCTGAGACGAAAAGATATGAAATAATTTAGAAAATTCAATGTTTTTGTTGAACTGAAAACAATATTTGCAAGAACAAAACATCACAATTACAATAAAAAAGTAGAGTTTCTACTCAAATAAGTATAGTTGCCATGACATAAACGTATCAATACCTATGATCTTGATTTATTTGGGCAGTGCTTTTTTATGTTCAATGTGAACAGCTAAGGCCATCTCGGACCGGTTATATATCATATAACCGCACTGTTATAGGGCCGGCACCATATACAATTATATCCAAAATAGACCACATTCATCCAGTATATGTGGTCGAATATATTTGTGTAAAATTGCAATTTTGTTTCATACAGGAAAAATAAAATAAAATATAATTATGAGGTTCTGTCAGTTGGCATACCCTTGATTTGTCAAGTGAATCGGATGGCCTAGTGGTAGAGCATAACACTCCCCCAAATCGAGAAATTCTGAACTTGAACCTCAATGGCGGTTGTGTCCTTATAAAAGACCAGAAGCTCCTGACAAGACAAAGTACATAAAGCTATTTCTTGGTTTATACCCTTGAAACAGTGGTTTCATTTCAACATGAGTGGAAAGTTGCTGACTGGGGACATTAAACTACAAAAAAATCCTTTAATAACGATAAACCAATGACATACCGTTTAATAAGTAAAAAGGTAAAAGTAGGCAATGATCTGGAAAAGGTGCAATCAGAATGAAATTCCCACTCCAACAAACCGAGGTGGGAGAAACCAAATTGACAATTTTGTACTTATACTTATAGAACATACATGTATCGTAAGCCGAGTGAGCAGAAATTTTCCAATAGGCGGCCACTCAGTTACCCGAACTTAACTAAAACTGTGAAAACGTACATAAGGTTCAAACGTTTCGCCTTGGAACGATCAGCAATATAAAATTACTGGCGGGCTTAAACCGGTTTTACAGGGCCCTAACCTCACCCTCATCTTCTGCAGTGGTTCATAGCATTTAGTCATCTGTTCGGTCCTCGAGGTAAATCTCTAACTAGTAAATGAATCAACATGTACAAACAAATGAATCATGATAACCACCATGATGAATCAAAAACGAGGACTCACAGACTCAGTAAGCCGCCCGACGATGTAGATCCCTGGGAGCCGAATGACTTACTGAAACCCGGAGCAAACGAAAAACACCAGTTGAACACCGGGGGCCAAGCAACAGACAAGAAGCTCCGGCCCCAACCAACTAAAATGAATAGCTTTATGTCGGGGCCATCATAGAGTCCGATGCCCGACCCACCGGTGTGCAATTAAAAAGGCAGCGTAGTTATCAACCATGATTGCTTTAAAAACTAAGCATGCAGACTGTCGCATAACATTTAAGTTATACCCTATAAGCGTGGTGTACAACCGTGAGCCATCATTCTGTCTCGTCACCATCTACGTGTGACAGTTGACTCCGAGATTTATGATCTGCTTGTATGACGGAATTACTAAATGGTCGTTAATGGGATTTACGTGGAAATAAAACTGTACCGTCTGTCTGTTTCTTTGGTTCGGTCTCAGCTCATTAGCTGATGATAAATACACAATGATTGCTTGCCATGATATCACTACCTTAGCCTTACAGGCACGTAAAGGATGGCATGAAAAGTGGTACAGTGGTCTGCGCGTCAGAGTACTTGCTGATTTCATTACAGGTTTAAAACATTTTATCATCTCACCACTGCGCCGAGTGTGGGGCACATACAATATTATGGTCTGCTAACGAATATGTTTTTTCTCTCTCTCTCTCTCTCTCTCTCTCTCTCTCTCTCTCTCTCTCTGTGTGTGTGTGTGAGTGTGTGTGTTCACGTTTCCGTTTTCATCCCGCTTACAGGTGAATGTTCTTTAGAAAGACACAAAAAGACATGTGCCGCTAATCGCTAATCCATGACTTGTTTGTCCGCCAAATTTTTCTGGTCAATGACAAAATTAGCCATTGCCTTAAATGAGACACCGCAAGGGTGCGATCTTGTGAGAATAGATGTTTATTTTCAGGGAACAGTGGAATCATTTGGGGGGAGCTCGGGAACAAGGTCTTTTTGGAGGATTTGAAGCTTTAAGAAGAAAAGTCAGGGGCTTGGGGTATCGGGGTACAACTGTATTGAGTGGAGGTAGTAGGCAGAATCCCCGAAAGTAGTCTCATAAATGTCGTATTAGATACACTGTGACATCGTCGCAATAACGTCAGGATTTAGATATTCTCGTTACAAGACAAAAACTGTTTAGAAACAATAAGCAGGACAAAACAGATTCGTTTCTATCGATTGGTTGGCATTCGTGAAATAATGATAGGATATATTTGGCTAACATCAAATAGAGTAAATATATAGTATGGCAGTGTCAGTCTGCTTGACTGATTGATTTCTCCTTGGATATTGCATAAAATACCGATGTATAAAAAGGATATCGGTCATGAGAAAGTGGAAATTTTCGCGTGAGGCCTTGGCGGTTGCATTGCCAATTCATGCAGCCAATTCCAATCTGCAAAGTAGTGTGCTGTCCATCGACAAGTAGATCTCGTTTCAATTGGATACAAAAACCTGTAACTTTATTAAACAAATATTATAAATACACTGAATCGTTAAGCAAAATTTAACCGTATTAAACTACGTTACAAAATAACATTGACATTGCCGTAAATTGGGCCAAGTTCAAGGTCATTGTGCGAAAATCTAAAATACCAGTTCCAGATTCCAAGTATTATTAGAATATAATTGTCCAGGTATTGATAAAATATATTGTACTACACTTTGTCCTGTGTGTCTGACAGCAAATGTTTAATTAGCATTCTCCCTAAGAATCATGCAGGTCCTATAGAAATGGTGATAAGTGACTAGTCGCAGAAATCGTTCATTTCACCTTCATTTCATCAGGCATGTTGAAATAATGTTCACAAAACAAAGCATTCCTTTTTTTTTTTGACAACAGTTGCCATGGAAACCAAAAATCAAAATTTCACGGAGATTTGCAGAAAATGGTAAAAGGCAAAAGTGAAAATTGACACTTTTTGAGGTGGTATTTGAGATATGATCATTGTTAAGATTGTCTATATTAGTACTTTTATTTATAGCATGTCATGACTTTTATTCGAAATTGTATTAAAAATTAAAAAACGAAATTTGCATTTTGTTGCCTAGCAACATGAGTACCACCACATACATGAAGTTTTCAAACTTCTGATTTTTGACATTTTTCAACAAAATTATCTGCTAACGGCATGAGTGTATACCAGTAATACATATAGTGCCTTAATAACCAACACTTGATTTTGAAATGCAAAGAATAAAATAAAATAAGTGTGTATGAATTGTGCAGATAGTGCCTTAATGACCAACACCTGTTTTTCAAATGCAAATAATAAAATAACTCAAAATGTCTCTAATATTTTGTTACCATGGAAACCGAACAATGGAACCGTCGGCATTTTTTGCAAAAAATGACATTTTCAAACCAAATTTTCTCTTTACAGCACAAGTGTATTTAAATTATGCATATGGTGCCTGAATAACCAACACTTGTTTTTGAAATGCAAGGAATAAAATAACTCAAAATGTTTCTAATATTTGTTACCATGGCAACCAAACAATGGAACCCTCAATAATTTGACAAAAAGTTACATTTTCAAACCAAAATATCTCCTATCCACAAACAAATATATGTATAGTGTATATATGTTGTCTTAATTCAGATTTGTTGTTGGATAAAAAAATATAAAATGACTTAAAATATCTCTGACTTTTGTTACCATGGCAACCATCAAGTAGCAACCTGCATTTTTGCAAAAAGTGATATGTTCAAACAAAAATATCTTTTTTTACAAACAAAAATGTATATGAACAATGTATATATTGCCTCAATTGCTTACAATTGATGATATAATGCCAAAAACAGAATAACTTTAATTGTTTCTTTCTTCTAATTTTTGTAACCATGGCAACCAAACCAAGGAACTCTTAGCAATTTTGCAAAATAATGACATTTTAAAACAAAAACATATCCTTACAACAAAGGTGTATAAGTGCAACAAAGGATCATAAATACAAGGCAGTATTGCCCAAATGACAAACTCTTAATCCAAAAAAATATCTCAAAATGTTTATTATTTTCGTAACCAAGGCAACCGAACAATTCATCTGTCAACAATTGTACAAATATGTGATATTTTCAAGCCAAATTAAATTCTTACAATAAAAGGGTACATGTATATAAGCAATATGTTCATTGCCTGAACATCAGGATAACACGTCCGTGTAATATATACCCCCTTGAACCCCACTTTTATATAGCAAAACTGGGGTCTGCAGGGGTATACCTATTTTTCTTAGTTTTGCTCTCGAAAACAGAGATTGTGGGTACTCGTTAGAACCGCCTCTATGTTTTGAGCAAAAATAAGAAAAATATCAAATTTTTTCCAGTGAAAATTTGCATTTTTACAACCCCCCCCCCCCCCCAAAAAAAAAAAAAATATGTATATTGCATGGGCATGGTTTCGTAATGATAAGAATTGTTGCAAAGAACACAATAATTTTCTGTTTCCAATTCTGTAACCATGGCAACCAAACAATAGAACCTGAAGTAGTTTTGGAACAAGATATTTTGACTATTTTCAAACCAAATTATTTTCTAACAACAAACATTCATAGGTTCTAGGCATATATTGCCTTCATAACAAACTCTTGTGATTTAAACGACAAGAAAAAATATCTCAAAATGTTTATCATTTTTATAACCATGGCAACCAAACTACCCAAACTGTCAGCAATTGTCCAAAAAAGTGACATGTTCAAACCAAATTTCTCCTTGAAATAAAAGTGTCATAGTACCTATGAACCTTTGTTGATAGAAATGGTTGAAACTATTGACAAGGAAATTATACTTATGGCATACAGTTAAGCATATTTTGATACGTGTGTATATATTTTCAGACTGTAAAATTTACCAAAATTGTTTATTGCCTTTTTGAATGCACTGTTATTCAACCTTCCAAAATTCAAATCCATGACCTTCTACTAATCTCTGTGACGTCATGACAGGCCAATTCCAGCGGGCACATGACGTCATGATGACGTCATATCAACGTCGATGCGACGTCATGACGTCGCATCGACGTCGATCTGACGTCATTCTGACGTCATGTGCCTGCTGGGATTCATGTGCCGAATTAGACACCCCTTATAGCTAAACATGTGTATTTCTAAAAAAAAACGAGCCTTAACTATAGTAGTTTATTCAATGTTTCAATCTATAAGTACCTTAATTTATATCTGATGATCCACGGGTAAATGCATTTTTTCTACCATGCAGGGATCTTACTAGGATTTGGAAAACAGGAGTCCAGGACTCCTAGAAAAGAAAAAGTAGGAGTCCCAGATAAAATTTAGGAGTCCCAGTATAGAAACTCTATTACAAGCCCAAAATTATTCGACCGAAAAATCATAAATTTGTAAACTCTATTTGAAAACAGGTTTGGGCTCTTTTTACTAAAGACAAATTATATTGACCATGGCACTTACCTAAACCTTACTTAATGTTATAAAATGACATGCCATCAATTGTAGAATCATTTAAACATACTTATTAGTGTGGGTAGGTACATGTTTGCATGAGGGCAGCAATGCTGTGTGGGTTGGGGTCTCTAATCTGCTAGACCAGACCTAGAAATGTGTGTAATGCACATCAAAAGTTGCTTTTTGTAGCCACAGCCTTTCTATGACATCTGTCTAGCATACAATTTTATGTGTATTTCATTTTACTTTCACCTGTTCAGTTGTGAGTTTGGGGGGTCTATAAGGGGTGACCCCTTCAAAGGAGGAATTTCTTCTATTTGGCAAGACATTTAATTGACTTACAGTCTTCATAACTACCAGTAAAACATTGACACTTTCAACAATGTTTTACCAACAATTAATGATTTAGAGACCAACTGAAACAAAAAAAATAATCACGATTATCAAGTCACGAAAACTAATGACATTTCAAAAACCGCACTAGAAGTGTAACATATTTGCTTCTTTCAATTGTTTGGGTAATGCAATTGATTTTTAATGAAAATAACTAGATTTTCAAAGGATTTTATGACTAACTAAGTGGTAAATTGTTTCATTGATGTTGACCGATCAAGCGTAACAAGTTTGTTTACACAAAGACACGTGTCATGAAAAACACATTGCCCGAAGGTGTTACAGCATGTCTAACAGCTTAATTCGAGTTATCCATTTCTTGATTGGAGATAATTGATTCATGGGGCTAATAAACAACAAAGCCAAGGTAAAGATAGACAATTTCTGTCAATCAAAATCCCAGCTAACAATACAACGTTGTATAAACGTTGGCACAACGTTTTATTTTGTTTGTGAAAACGTTTTGATTTGACGTTTAGGAGAGTTTTCTAGGAAAGTTTTCCTAATGTTTTCAAAACGTTTCCGTTCAACGTTGCAGAAAACCTTTCTACAACGTTGCCAAAGCCTTTATACAACCTTCTTGTAACCTTTACAAAACGCAAATGCAACCTTTCTATAACGTTTCTAGAACATTTTTATAACCTTTCCTAGCAGCCACTTAAACTTGTGGGATTATATGGATTGGTTTTAAATGTTTCCAAAACGTATAGGTAGTGTTTAATTTTTCAAACACAGCAAACACATTACTGTAACCGTCATGCAACTTCTCAGCCGTGGAATATGTACCACCTCTTCAAGTTAGTTGTCATGAGGATCGCTAATAATAGGCCATCTCTCCCAAACAAATATGCATGAGGATCGACAAATTCACACAACATACAAAGTGCACTAACCTTTACAATATGTGTGAGCTGATGGAAAAGAAACTTCTAAAAGCACTACCCAGTCACCGTTGAAGGTACAGTTTATCTCTCAGTAGGACGCATGGAAACATTTACACCAGAAACTTAAAAAACAACATTGACTAATTATGTGTTTTTTCCCTTTTATTTGATATATCTATGAACATCAACGACAGCAATGATATTCCCAAGTGTAGGTCATTCCATGTCAAACAACCACTCGTGACACAGCTACCTGAAATAAACATAAAAATATATAAGTAATGTTTCTACTGCACAACGTCCAAAAAACGTTTGCATGTAACATTTATAAGTAATAACGTTTAGATAACATTTTCACAACGTTTTGTTTAAGTATTTCCTAGATTTTTCTACATTAATGGAAGTTAGATTATCAGAAATCTAGACATATATGCTGAGCTAATCATATACGTATACGAAGAAGCCAAATACGCACATGTTACAAGTACAAAGACTTTTCAAAGGATGCAAAAAAATCCTTGGTCGCGAAAACATATAACAATCACAGTATTCGGAAAGGAGTGCATTATTTCGATACTTTAATTTTAGATTATCAATAAAATGTGAGAAACATATATTGAAGATTATTTACAACATCATTTAGAGCAAAATAATATATAAAACTGATACTTATACTCTGTCACGCTGTTTCCTTTTGTTGCATATTCAAATGGCCGAAAACAAAGGAACCACGTGGTGCGAAGCTAAAGGATTGCGTTTCGAACAAACAAAATTGAATGAATTGTCGCAAAATGCATGCGCCATCAGATAAAAAATGCAACAGAAAATCGTCTGATAATACGCGTTCCGTTCCTCACGCAAAGTATTAATTAAATATATGCTGTGAAGAAAATAAAATAATACAAAGCTGCGGGAAATTTAAAGTCATTATAAATGTTGTTGCAGACGTTTGCAAAACGTTCCGGAAACATTTTGTTGTCGAGCTTATTATATTAGAAACAAAAGCTTTGAAATAACTAGCAGCTGTATACTTATCAACAAATAGCTCTATTTAGGACAAATGCCATTCACAGAAAAGCGGAATTCGTAATGTTAACAAAAACGTTATGATAACGTTTGCTAATGGCTGATACTTGCATTGCAAATAAACGTTTCAGTAACATTTTCCCTACGTTAGGTTTAGCCAAACCTTTATACAACCAAACCGTGATGTTGTTCTGTTTGCTGGGAATATCAGTTATGAAGAAGTGTCTTGACTGTGTATTCATTAAACGTTATAATTTCAGTTTTAGTCCTGTAATAAATTGTAAACCAGTCGTGGAAAGATATCACATATAAATTTCAGCCAATTGGCGATTGTTTTACAAAAAGAAATGCGGTGCGAGCACAAAATTACGCCCGGACAAAATGTCCGTCCTGGTCATCTCGCCCCCGGACGTCTGGATTTCCCTCCGGACTATGGCCGAGGGCCGACGCCAAAATGAATCACTGACTGCAGAAATTTAGTGACTCCAACTGTTTTTTCAAACTCAACTTTTCTGCTCAGTTTTTACAAAAATGGTGTCTCCAGTACTCTAGAAATATAGAATTTAATCAGTTTTCCACAAAAAAGTTCATTTAAATGAGAAACTATTTCCTTGACAACAGCCACATGCACTAAATCCTTCACCATTGTCGACAATGACTGATAGTCTCAAACCCAAAACAAAACCTTGCAATTCATTTTTACTTTTATTGTTCTATTGCAAAACATTGCATGAAATAGCTTTTTAAGTAGTCAGACAGCCAAATTAAATGCTAGAAAATTGTTCAAATTGAAAAATAATAAAAAAAAATCAAAAGGTCAAATAGTCTCAGAGCATGGGTCAAGCAGTGACCTGTAAGTGACCTCACAGGTTCCCAGCTATGCAATGGACATGGCCATGGAGCAAGGTACCAAATCCAATATGGCCACTGAGCAAGGTATGAAAATGAAGAAAACAAAATTTATTTTGGCTTGCGCTTCAATGTGCTACTATGTATTCATTTCAAACTGGTCACATATTGTTTCTAACATGCACAGCTTCGTTCTATCACATACGGATTGATTCGGAATGAAAATGCGAAAAAAAATATTTTTTTCAATCAAGTCATCGCAACAGAGATAATCATCGAAAATGGTACTTGCTGATACATTTATTCATTTATGGATAAGATCCACAAGAAAGAAAAACATCAAAAGTCGATTTTAATGTAAAAACCACGCACTTCCAGTTGACACGATTTGACTAAGAAAAAACACTGGGTTATTCCGCCTGATTTCCGGTTCCCGGCTTTTACTGATCTCACTAAGAAATGCAGAATATACTGCATACTTTTTTGAAGGAAATCTTCTTGTTCTGTGTTTTATATGACAATTTAATGTTTTTTGAATAAACTTGTGTGATTTTTTTACTTGTTTTTGTCTCCTTTAGTCCCAAATATCTCAATTTAATTACCTACCCCTCCTGTAGCAATGTAATGAAATAAATCAGATTTTCACAAAGTAGTGTGGCACTAAATACTAAAGTGAAACTCTCATTACAACAGAAATGAACATCATATTCATTTGAAATCTTCAGGAAATACTAAATGCATTAGTGTATTCTTGCTTGAATGGTACATTTCAGATGAAGGCATTTAAAGGACCCTACAGTGATGAAATTACCCCACCCACCCCATATTTTAGTCATTTTCTACCCCCATGCTAGTACATCATGTCTGTCAAAGAGATTTTCATCCTGAGCTTGCAGTTTTGATTTAAATGGAAACCACTATCTTTATTAAACATCATATTGGCAGAACATATTAAAATTTCAGTTATATTGCAAGTCAAAATTGGGAAACTCTACCCTTGGGGCTGATTTTACAATGGTACTGCGGCCGAAGCCACATGCACTGCTTAATGATGAAAAAAAAATCTGGTATGGGCAAAACCTATGTTACTTTGCAGTTTTACTTCTCCCTGATTGCTGCCTGACAAAATAATACTATATACAGAGCCAAACAAGACTTTTCAGTCACATTTTTACATCAAAATGACAGCATTTTGACATCAAAATGACAGAAAAAGAGCAAAATTGAGATAATTTCCTTTAAAATTCAAGGGAATTCACATTTAAATGCCATTTAAAACACTAAAATACAGCTTATAATGAGGAAAAAGAATTTAAATCTTCTTAAAGCAGTGCATTCTTGTCAAAAAAGAAGAAAAAATAAGCAAAAATAGCACATATCTACTCACAGAGCTCTGCAGCAATACAAGGGAAACAACTCTACAGTGTTCATTCTACTAAGAATAGCAGAAAAAGGCATATAATATTGCCCGAATCACACTTAAATTGGTTTTACGCAGATGAAAAACAGATAAATCTGGATAATGCAGTGCGCGCGCATGCTGAGCACCTCTTGTCATGGCTTTTCAGGGGAGGCTCTGACTGCTGAAGCATTATTTCATACTGGAAGGCTATGGGATACCACCCCCACCCCCTTCCTGGAGATCTCTTGGAGGATCCTTTCAATTTTTTAACCAAAATGTGCATAGCATCCATATTAAGACATTAATTTACCATCCAGATGCTGCATTCATCCCAAGAAATGGATAATTTGACCCTAAATCAGCCAAATTCATCCTGTTGAACAATTAGTATAGGGGACTGTGAACTAATTATTTATCCCATAGACTCCAATGCTAAATCCCTGCTCTTTGACAGTTTACTGTGCATGCCAGGTAACACTAAGGCCATCAAAATATACCTGAATTTCAAGCCAAAAGATAGGTGAGAAGATTTAAAAATGAAAAAACATACCATCACCGGCTCTTTTCTCAGCTGTTGCATGTTGAAGAATGGCCGTCAATTTTTGGAAAAACCCACCTGACCTCATTTTCAAAATCACTGTTTTTACTTTTTGGACCAGAAAAACACAATTTATGTGCATCAGGTGGTAAATTATATACCATATATACAATTTGAAGAAAAATAATTTTTCCAGTTGCTAGAAAGAAAAAAAGTATTTTTAGTTCACAATTATCACCCAATCAGGTGACTCCATTACCAGATAACAGTCTCGGAGCAACCTGCAGATTTTGACTCATGGGATATGTTGACATAATTAGTTCCCGGTCTCCAGAAAAACTGCATTTCATGGGGGCAGCCATTTTGGTTTCAAGGGACATTACTCTTGTATTCAACTCATTAACTATAACGATAACTGCATGTCTTCACTATACAGTCGGGTCCCCTAACATCGCGCGGCCCCCAACATTGCGCATATCGCATGTCAACCAGATTTCAAACAATATTGGACTACCAACGCTATTTTCTCGTATGTTAGACCAACAAGAGTGTACAAGATTGATTAAAAGACAAAAATGACTTTCTTTCATTTTTTAATGAATAATTAAGCCCCATTGTGTGATTTTGTTTAATTTTGAAATACTGCGTGGTGACATTTTTTGTGCCACCATACACAGCATGATTTTCGTTGAATTTTCGTGTTTGTAACTTGTCACATGGATGTCATATGTATTGGCAGAAATGCAACTGCTGTGGATATTTTGCAGGCTCCTATAAAATATACATTTGATTTAGTAGTGCGCAATGTTAGGGGACAAATTGCCTCCATGTTTTTCAAGGGGTGCATATGTTTAAGCCACAATATTTCTAAAGCTGATAGAAATTGCTAACATTTTATACTATGATATTTCAATTATTGAACCACTAAAACGTCTCATGGTAAGTGATGTTAGTCAGGGTTTATATTTGACGCCCGGGGGGGCACTCCCTGGTAAGCAGTGTACCGATGCGTGATCAAAGGATTGTTGAACATACCCTAAACAGTGTGATCGACATTTAAAATTTGACCCCCCTTTTCACTGTGTTTGCTTTAAAAAGTGACCCTTTCCACTGTGTCCCGTCAAAAAGTACCCCTTTCCACTGTAGTCAACTAAAACACTGGAATGCAATAATTCTTTTATAACCACGTGAAGATGCTATATGTGTAATATGCAAACAATCTGCCTGATGGCTTCAGAGAAGTAATTTTAAAATATAGACAGACTACAGTAACGGAAGATGGATGCCAGGTACCTGCCTGTCCTATAAGATCACCTTTGAGACTTTGGCTCTGTTGGGTTAAAATGCTTAAAAATGTGGAACTGATATGATCATAAACAAACATTTGGTCATGCAATCAACACATGAAATAGCTAAAGTTACAAATAGGCAACATACAGGTACAATAAGAAAAGATGGTAAACCTTAAAATGCACATACAAAAGAAATTGTCATCACTGAAACGAGAAACAGACTAACCACAGAGGAAGTATCGCCTTGGAACTGTCAGTAATAAAGTATTGGGGGTTTAAATTGTTTCAGGGCTTTCAAGGTTTGCCCTCAGCATCTGAATTTGTTCAAATGTACACAGAAAATTGACACAAATATATATGAAATAATGGTTGGTTGGTTAATTTTGTGTTTTGTCCCACTAAACAGCTAAGGTAATATGGCGATAGGAAATTAGTTTAAGTCTTGTACGAAAAACTGGAGAAGCCTGGAATTGACCCCTGGTTTACAAGGCAAGCAGCTTTCCCACTACACCACTAGGCTTCTATACATACTTGAAATAAATCTTGATATAGTAGATAAATACCAAGCACTTACATATAGCAAGCATTATCGAGAGCAGGGTACAAAAGACAAGATTTAATACAAACCATTTTTATTTGTATGAACTACTCATTAGCAGAAACAATAATTTCTATTGAAGCAACACACATTGTTGAACAGAAAGGGAAAATCATATCTTATCCCTTAGGTTTTAGACATTTTAGTCATTTCGGCCCAAAACATATCGGCCAAGGACGCCTCGGTCCACCCCTTTTCACAGCGTTTTAGCAGAATTGTAAAAAACATACCCTTTTTCCACAAAAACGACATTTTGCCTACCCTAAATGATGTCAGCGCTGCGCACTGCCCTTCTTGAAAAAAAGTACCCTTTCTCATCGTTTTTTTGATCACGCATCGGTACACTGCTTACCAGGGAGTGCCCCCCCCCCCCCGGGATTTGACGTCAGACCTTCCATGAAATACCTTAGGTGCGCAATGTTACCGGACTGCACCGTAGCTCAACTGCAGCTCTCATAGGAAATATAATCATTCTTGATAAGAAATGCATTATTGGCATTATCCGAACTTTACCATTTCCCTGTGTACGTGTAATTTCTTAGAAATGCTTGTCAGATTATGGACAATTTATATTTATTTATTAATTTATTATCTTTTTTTAATAATTTGAATCTTTATATTTGCACATAGATCTAACTAAATTTTTTCTCTTAGTGACAATAGCTACACTGTAACGATGGCATGGCTGTCATCTGATTGAATTATGCTGGAAAAAATGAGCAGTATGAAGAACCAACAAACGATCATGTCTAAACTCCAAATAATTTATTTTGCTCATCCTAGTCCCTACACTGAATTATGCTTTGAGAAAAATAAAAAAAACTGCAATTTTGTGCTTTGTGGTGATATTCATGTTGCCATGGAAACCAAACTAAGAAACAAAATCACACCACCTTGTATTCACAATTAAGTCTTGCATTGGTGTTTCATATATCATATTAATTGATGCTGGTAAATATGTGTTTATTATTAATTTTACTCCTTAAATTATGTCATTTTTTCCATTTTACTAATACATGATCACTTTAGTAACCATGGTTACCTGATTGAGGCACACTTTAACCTTTTTTATATATATTTTTTTTTTAACAACAAAAGTTCTGAATTAAGACAACATATATACAATGTACATATATTTGTTTGTTGTTAGGAAATATTTGGTTTAAAAATATTATTTTTGTCGAATTGTTTTGGGTTCCATTGTTTGGTTGCCATGGTAACAAATATAAGAAACATTCCAAGTTATTTTATTCCTTGCATTTTAAAAGCAAGTGTTGGTTATTCAGGCACTATATGCATAATTCATATACACTTGTGCTGTAAAAGGAAAATTTGGTTTGAAAATGTCATTTTTGCAAAAATGTTGACGGTTCCATTGTTCAGTTGCCATGGTTACAAAAATTAGAGACATTTTGAGTTATCTTATTATTTGCATTTAAAAAA
This sequence comes from Rugalucina vietnamica, assembly GCA_964017185.1. Lineage (NCBI taxonomy): Eukaryota > Metazoa > Mollusca > Bivalvia > Lucinida > Lucinidae > Rugalucina > Rugalucina vietnamica. The sequence continues at coordinate 24,122,661 of OZ024883.1, forward strand.
CAGGTATTGGCCATTAAGGCACTATATGCACAATTCATACACACTTGTGCTGTAAAGAGAAAATTTGGTTTGAAATTGTCATTTTTTGTTAAATTGCTTACGGTTACATTGTTCGGTTGCCATGGTTACAAAAATTAGAGACATTTTGAGTTATTTTATTATTTGCATTTAAACAACAGGTATAGGCCATTAAGGCACTATACGCACAGTTCATACACACTTGTGCTGTAAAGAGAAAATTTGGTTTGAAATTGTCATTTTTTTGTTAAATTGCTTACGGTTCCATTGTTTGGTTGCCATGGTTACAAAAATTAGAATTATTTTGAGTTATTTTATTCTTTGCATTTCAAAAACAAGTGTTGGTTATTAAGGCACTTTATGTATTACTGGTATACACTCATGCTGTTAGGAGATAATTTTGTTGGAAAATGTCAAAAATCAGAAGTTTGAAAACTTGATGTATGTGGTGGTACTTATGTTGCTAGGCAACAAAATGCAAATTTTATTTTTTAATTTTTAATTAAATTTCGAATAAAAGTCATGACATGCTATAAATAAAATACTAATAAAGACAATCTTAACAATGATCATATCTCAAATACCACCTCAAAAAGTGTCAATTTTCACTTTTGCCTTTAACCATTTTCTGCAAATCTCCGTGAAATTTTGATTTTTGGTTTCCATGGCAACCGCTGTCAGAAAATGGGAATGCTTTGTTTTGTGAAAGTTTTTCACCAAGTCTGATTAAATGAAGGTGAAATGAACGATTTCTGTGACAAGTCACTTATCACCATCTGCATGATTCTTAGGGAGAATGCTTATTAATACTTTGAATCTAAAAGCTACCACACTTTGGCTAAAAGCTCCAGTGTATCTGTAACCACCAAGTTTTAATTTCAATCTATTCATGTTTCCACATTTCTCGCCCTTTACAATACCATTAATAACGTTTTCCTAGATGGAATCCTGCATAAATTCAATCAACGATATTCCAGACCCAGGCTAAAACAAGATATTTATCAATGCTATAAAATGACAATTTTCAATAACATTAGCACTGCATAGTACGTACATGAAGGAATGATCGCCTGCATAAAATGGCATTTTACAACTAAATTCTTGGGAGTTTGAATACTCGCCGAATCGCGGCAAGTCGTGTTTGCTCAAGACATAACACTTAAAATAAATGTCATAAGGACTAAAACTGACTAAAATATGCATGCCCGATTCGAAACACTTTATTATAAGTGTCAACCATTTACGTTTTTTGAAAAAAAAAATAAAAAAATAAACCAAAACATCAGAATAACTGTTTTCTGTCTCTACATGAAGCCTGTCTTTCTGATACGTCGCTCGGCGTTCTTCAAAATCAGTGCATGCCGCGGTAATTCAATTTATGCCAACAAAAAACTAATTCGAACTGGTAAATTTTCCAAGTTTTCAATAGATTAAGTCTCTGAAGTTGCAAGATATCGCATTTTTTCTGTTGTTCCTTTAATGGGTTTTCAGATTCGAAACTCACATTCGTTAAAGTTCAACAAATGTTATTATTGGTTGGTGATATGTCTTACGTTTAACGCTCAAGAAATTATCGGCAACAAAAACGCAGTCTTTCACTATAAATGTTAATTCAATATTGTTGTTGTAGCTAATTGCTTGATAATGTTTAAAGCTCCCACTGAAAGATTTTACGACAGAAAGCCAGTAAAGAATTCACACGATGTACATGCACTACTAATGAAACATTCAAATTAAGTATTATTCACTCATGTCCCAGTAATTATTTCTATCCATGTCACAAACCCACCACTATTTCATGGACGGTGCGGAGGAGGGTGTCATGCTTTTACAGTCTAAAAGCTTTGTCGTGATTTTTCTGTCATTAGTAACTAACGGCAGAAATTACGGATCAGGTGGCAAAAAATATAGATCAGTTCAAATATTTAGTTTTTCTAAGGGATATAAAGTCAACCATGAATTGTTGAATCTATATGTAGACTCTGTCAAATTAAAAGATAACTACATGTCTTACATTTTATATTTGACAATGTCATTAGAAAATATAAAAGGCTAGCGTGTTACCTACAACATCTTTTCGTAAACAACAGTTACACAATCATATCCAAAATAGACCACATTCATCCAGTATATGTGGTCGAATATATTTGTGTAAAATTGCAATTTTGTTTCATACAGGAAAAAGAGATTAATTTATAATTATAAGATTCTCTCAGTTGGCATACCCTTGATTTGTCAAGTGAATCGGATGGCCTAGTGGTAGAGCATAACACTCCTCCAAATCGAGAAATTCTGAACTTGAACCTCAATGGCGGTTGTGTCTTTATACAAGACCAGAAGCTCCTGACAAGACAAAGTACATAAAGGTATTTCTTGGTTTATACCCTTGAAACAGTGGTTTCACATAAACAAGAGTGGAAAGTTGCTGACTGGGGACATTAAACTACAAAACAAAAAATCCTTTAATTACAATAAACCAATGACAAAGGTACAAGTAGGCAATGATCAGGAAAAGGCGCAATCAAAACGAAATTCCCACTCCAAAATCCGAGGAGGGAGAAACCAAATTGACAATTAGATACTTATACTTATAGAAAGATACAAGTAGGCAAAGATCAGGAAAAGGCGCAATCAGAAAAAGATTCCCACTCCAAAAACCGAGGTGGGAAAAAACCAAACTAACAATCAGGTACTTATACCATGAAACATATCGTAAGCCGAATGAGCAGCTATTTTCCCAATAGGTGGCCACTCAGTTACCTTAACTTAACTAAAAATATGAAAACATACATAAGGCGCCAACAGCACAAAAAAAAATTTTAAACACCAAGACATAAAACAAAAAGAACCACCACAGAAGTATTGACTTGGAACGATCAGTAACACAAAGTTACTGGCGGGCTAAAACCGATTTTACATGGCCATAACCTCACCCTATACTTATAGAACATATCGTAAGCCGAGTGAGCAGCTATTTTCCAATATGCGGCCACTCAGTTACCATAACTTAACTAAAAAGGTACAAGTAGGCAAAGATCAGGAAAAGGCGCAATCAGAAAAAGATTCCCACTTCAAAAACCGAGGTGGGAAAAAACCAAACTTACAATCAGGTACTTATACCATGAAAACATTTCGTAAGCCGAATGAGCAGCTATTTTCCCAATAGGTGGCCACTCAGTTACCTTAACTTAACTAAAAATATGAAAACATACATAAGGCGCCAACAGCACAAAAATATTTTAAACACCAAGACATAAAACAAAAAGAACCACCACAGAAGTATCGACTTGGAACGATCAGTAACACAAAGTTACTGGCGGGTTTAAATCGATTTCACATGGCCATAACCTCACCCTCAGCTTCTGCAGTGGTTCATAACATTTAGTTAGTTCTTCGGTCCTCGTGGTGAATCTCTAACTAGTCAAAGAATCATCAAGAACAAACAAATAAATCATGATAAACATCCTGATGAATCAAAAACCAGGACTCACAGATTGAGTAAGCTAAGTAACATACATAAGGTTCAAACGTATCGCCTTGGAACGATCCGGAATATAAAATTACTGGCGGGCTTAAACCGGTTTTACAGGGCCCTAACCTCACCCTCATCTTCTGCAGTGGTTCATAGCATTAAGTCATTTGTTCGGTCCTCGTGGTGAATCTCTAACTAGTAAATGAATCAATATGTACAAACAAATGAATCATGATAACCACCATGATGAATCAAAAAAGCGGACACAGACTCAGTAAGCTGCCCCTTGGCGCCGAATGACTTACTGAAATCCGGAGCAAAAGAAAAACACCAGTTGAACCCCGGTGCGCCAAGCAACAGACAAGAAGCTCCGGCCCCAACCAACTAAAATGAATAGCTTTATGTCGGGCCATCATAGAGTCTGATGCCCGACCCATCGGTGTGCAATTAAAAAAATGCAGCGTAGTTATCAACCATAATTGGGTTAAAAACTAAGCATGCAGACTGTTGCATAACATTTAAGTTATACCCTATAAGCGTGTTGTACAACCGTGAACAATCATTCTGTCTCGTCACCATCTACGTGTGATAGCTGACTTCAAGATTTATGATCTGCTTGTATGGCTGAATCACTAAATGGTCGTTAATGGTATTTACGAGGAAATAAAACTGTACCGTCTGTCTGTTTCTTTGGTTCGGTCTCAGCTCATTAGCTGATGCTTTACGAAAGCACAAGGATTGCTTGCCATGATATCAGTACCTTAGCCTTACAGGCACGTAAAGGATTGCATGAAAGGTGGTACAGTGGTCCGCGCGTCAGGGTACTTGGCTGATTTCATTACAGGTTTAAATTATTTTATCATTTTACCACTGTGCACAGTGTGGGGTACATACAATATAACGGTCTGCTAGCGAATATGTTCTCTCTCTCTCTCTCTCTCTCTCTCTCTCTCTCTCTCTCTCTGTTCACGTTTCCGTTTTCGACCCACTTACTGAATGGTCCGTCCAATACAAGTGAATGTTCTTTAGAAAGACACAAGAAGAAATGTGCCGCTAATCGCTAATCCATGACTTGTTTGTCCGCTAGATATTTCTGGTCAATGACAAAATTAGCCATTGCCTTAAATGAGACACCGCAAGGGTGCGATCTTGTGAGAATAGCTGTTTATTTTCAGGGAACAGTGGAAAACCAGTGATCAATTTGGGGGAGCTCGGGAACAAGGTCTTTTTGGAGGATTTGAAGCTTTAAGAAGAACAAGTCAGGGGCTTGGGGTATCGGGATACAACTGTATTGAGTGGAGGCACAGCGGGCAGAATCCCCGAAAGGAGTCTTTTAAATGTCGTGTTAGATAAACTGTGACCTTGTCGCAATAACGTCAGGATTTAGATATTCTCGTAACAAGACAAAAACTGTTTAGAAACAATAAGCAGGACAAAACAGATTCGTTTCTATCGATTGGTTGGCATTCGTGAAATAATGATAGGATATATTTGGCTAACATCAAATAAAGTAAATATATAGTTGCCATATCAGTGTCAGTCTGCTTGACTGATTGATTTCTCCTTGGATATTGCATAAAATACCGATGTATAAAATGGATATCGGTCATGAGAAAATGGACAGTTTCGCGTGAGGCCTTGACGGTTGCATTATCAATTCAAGCAGCCAATTCCATTCTGGAAAGTGATGCGATGTCCATCGACAATTAGATCTCGTTTAAATTGGATACAAATACAAAGGCTTATAACAATAACTTTATTAAACAAATATTATAAGTACACTGAATCGTAAAGCAACATTAACCTACGTTACAGAATAAAGTTGACCTGCCGTAAATTGGGCCAAGTTCAAGGGCATTGTCATATGTGCGAAGATCTACAATACTAGTTCCAGATACACAAGGTACAAGTAGGCAAATACCAGGAAAAGGCGCATTCGGAAAAATATTTCCACTCCAAAAACCGAAGTAAGAAAAAACCAAACTAACAATCAGGTACTTATACCATGAAAACATATCAAGTATTATTAGAATAGAATCGTCCAGGAATCGATATATTATATTGTACCAAACATGGTCCTGTGTATCTGACAGCAAATGTTTAATACCTCGAATCTGAAACTACCAATCTTTGTTCAAGTTTCTCTGTAACCAGCAAGTTTGAATTTGCCCTTTACAAAACAATTAATAGCGTTTTCCGAGATGGAATCTCTCACAAATTTCATCGACGACATTTCAGACACCACGCTATAACAAGATATTTATCAATGCTATAAAATGACAATTTACAATAACATTAGGAAAGAGAAGAATGGTCGGATGTATAAAAAGGCACTTTTCACAAATAAACAAATCCTTTGGAGTCTGAGTACTCGCCGAATCCCGGCAAGTGGTGCTCGCAAACAAGAACATCAAGGCATTGCACTTGACCTAAATGCTATATTGACTAAATAGTTAAGCATCTCCTATTCAAGTTTCAAGTCTTATTTCCACGTCTCAGGTTTGCAAACAGTAAACAACATCATATAAACAAGAACTCCGCGGAGGTCGATATCGCACCTGCATCGGGCAAAGCCAAAGGAACGTGAAATATAGGTCAAGGGCACCGGGTCAAGGTGCGTGCTGAAGAGTATGACAATTACTATGCAAGGTTTACACTCGCAGCTATCAATGATGCAGAGAAAACCAAACTTCGAAGTAACTTTGAAGTAAAAATTTGGAAAGTCAATGGATCACAAAATATAGGTCAAGGGCACTAGGTCAAGGTGTGTGCTTGAAAGGTATGTCAAGGACAATTACTATGCAAGGTTTCACACTCATGGCTATCACTGATGCAGAGAAAACCAAACTTCGACGTAAAAATTAACAAAGTCAATGGACCGTGAAATATAGGTCAAAGGCAATGGGTCAAGGTGCGTGCTTGAAGGGTATGTCAAGGACAGTTACTATGCAAGGTTTCACACTCGCGGCTATCAATGATTTGGAGAAAACCAAACTTCGACGTAAAAATTAACAAAGTCAATAGACCATGAAATATAGGTCAAGGGCACTGGGTCAAGGTGCGTGCTTGAAGGGTATGTCAAGGACAATTACTATGCAAGGTTTCACACTCATGGCTATCACTGATGCAGAGAAAACCAAACTTCGACGTAAAAATTAACAAAGTCAATGGACCGTGAAATATAGGTCAAAGGCAATGGGTCAAGGTGCGTGCTTGAAGGGTATGTCAAGGACAATTACTATGCAAGGTTTCACACTCGCGGCTATCAATGATTTGGAGAAAACCAAACTTCGACGTAAAAATTAACAAAGTCAATAGACCATGAAATATAGGTCAAGGGCACTGGGTCAAGGTGCGTGCTTGAAGGGTATGTCAAGGACAATTACTATGCAAGGTTTCACACTCATGGCTATCACTGATGCAGAGAAAACCAAACTTCGACGTAACTTCGACGTAAAGATTAACAAAGTCAATGGACCGTGAAATATAGGTCAAGGGCACTGGCTAAAGGTGCGTGCTTGAAGGGTGTGTCAAGGACAATTACTATGCAAGGTTTCACAGTCACAGCTATCACTAATACTGAGAAAACAAAAACTTCGACGTAAATGTCAAACTTCGACGTAAATGTTGACGGACGGACGGTCGGACGGACGAACGGACGGACGGAAATTTGGACTCCTATATCGCACCCTGCTATAAGCAGGTGCGATAAAAATAAAAAGCATAATGAAACATAGCAGTATGACCCCAGTTAGGTAATACTATAAAATAGTCAGACATAACCCGTTTAAAACAAATGAACCAAAACATAAGACTGACTATTTGTTGGTTCTATGATGTCTGTCTATCTGATACTTCGCTCAGGGTTCTTTAAAATCAGTGCATGCCGCGGTAATTTAATTTAGCCTACAAAAAACTAATTCGAACTCGTAAATTTTCCAAGTTTTCAATAGATTAGAGTCTCTTGTGTTGCAAGATATCTCATCTTTTTTCTGTTGTTCTTTTAATGGGTTTTAGGATTCGAAACTCTCGCTCTTTAAAGGCTTAGTTTGAAACATTTGAGCCGCCTCATGGGAAAACCAACAATCTGCATAGGCGAAAACAAAGACGCAGATCAGCTTCGCGGTAACCACGAAGCTGATCAGCGCCTTTGTTTTCGCCACTCGGATAGTATAATTCCTCTTCTACTTAAATCCAAAATTTCAAGCTTCTAGCTCTCTTCTGTGCTTGTACAGGCCGGTTTGTGTCAGACCTGTTCGGAAACCACATTGTTGGTTTTACCACGAGGCGGCTCATGTGTTATTATTGGTTGAATTTGTCTCATGGCTAGTATAATGATTTCTAAGACAGTGTCACAGATACGCTGTTTGTACTGGAGTATTTCCTAGTAGAAACTTAATTGAATATTTAAATCTGCATATTGTTTCTCTTCATTTTGAATAGTCAATTACATGTACAAGCAGCATTTAGCACATCGCAATTTAGTTCTAAAGCTCACAGGGTTTAGGAATTGCTTGCAATCAGTTTGCATTTTCCTATCTCTACCTAATTGTATATTTAGTTTTTCCCACCTCGGTTTGTGGAGTGGGAATTTCTTTCTGACTGCGCCTTTTCCTGATCGTTGCCTACATTTACCTTTTCACCATACCGGAATCCAGTAAAAGAATATATCTGATGTACATGTATACAAAAATGAATGTATCATCCCGGGAAAATTCAATAAAAGTAACCACTCATGCTTCTGTATTTTGTATCAACGTCACAGCGTCAACGTCAGGACACTTCCACCGTTTTATGGACGGTGCAGAGATTGGGCGTCATGTAGGAAATATCTGTTTACTGACTCTGCATTCTAAGTGCGTGGTTCTGTGATTTTTCTGTCATTAATAGCAAATGGCAGAAATTACTGATCAGGTGGCAGAAAATATAGATCAGTCTCAAAACAACATAATAAGAGATATAAATTCAAGCATGAATTCTTGAATCTATATGCAGATAATTACAAATACAGAACGTATTTCAGATATGCCATTAGTTTTCTGAGACAAACAGATATGAAACTATTTAGAAACGTCATGCGTTTACCGAACTAAAACCAATAATTAATCGCAACAACAGAACACCATCATTACGGATGCCCTCAATAATTTCTTTGCAAATATGAACACTTGCCATGGCATAAACATAGCAATACCTAGAAATTTTATATATTTGTTGGAACTGTTGTGTTATACAGAAGGTGAACGGCTAAGGTCATTATATAACCGCATTATTATTGGGTTAGCACCGGCTCAATCTGTCTTTAAACTCGTATGGATCATAACTAAAATTCTATGTGCAATCTTTTTCATACTTTTTTATATTTGACAATGCCATTTGAATACATAAAACATGCGGTGTCTCGATTCAGGCAGCCAACTCCGCAAGTTGGTATTATGTCCATTAACAATAAGATCTCTTTTCAATTGGATACAAAACACAAACTCATAACAATAACTTTATGAAATAAATAAAACCAGTAATAAAAAAGCAACAATTAACCGTACAAAAACCTAAGTTACATGTGCATGCACATTGCCGTAAATAAGTTCAAGGTCAAGGTCATTGTCATATGTGCAAAAATCTACAATACTAGTTACAGCTATCAAGTATTATTAGAATAGTATTGTCCAGGAAATGATAAATTTTATTGTACCAGACTTTGTCCTGTGTGACAGCAATTTTAATACATTGAATCTGAAAGCTACCATTTTTGCTAAAACTTCCAGATTCTCATTTCATGTTTTCACAATGCATCCCTTTACAACGCCATTAATAGCGTTATTAGAGATGGAATCATGCACAAATTCCATCGACGACATTTCAGACACCGCCTTATCACTAGATATTTATCAGTACTACAAATGGACAATTTAGCATACTATTAACAGATGTTTCACAAGTTTTATTTAGCGTTTTTCTCATAATTCTTTGCATACCCCTGATGTGATTTTAAACGGGACAATCATGCGCTTAATTTCACATATACCAAACGTTTTATTGCAAGCTATGTTTAAACGACCCCATGCTTAAACGAAGCAAATATTGCATTCTGGCATTTTTGTTTCAATTTTGTTTTTAAATATTGCTAAAATTGGGCAATAAAATCAATACAAAATCAATAAGCAGTTCCTGAGTTCAAACTTCTGTCACATGATTTGGCCAAACTCCTGTCACGTGACAGGTTATCACACCATTGTTTGGTAACATTAGTACCATTTGTATCAATGGTAATACCATTTTGTACCATTTGCACCAATTTATTGATACCATTGGTAAATGAATTGGATGTTACCAACGAATGGTATCATTGGAGAAGCCAAAACACACACCTAAGTAATGAAATCATATGCAAAGCTTCCTTGTGAGACCTTGTGAGTAACTTTATGTTTACCTCAAACAGCATGTGTGATAACAAAACATTACGAAAACTTGTCTATGCAATAAACAGTTTTTTAGAAGAAACGATTGAAATTTTCATTGGAAATTTTTTTTTTTTTTTTTTTTTTTTTTTTCATTTTTTCGCTTAAAACATACATTGTGGGTACGTGTTAGAACCGCCTCGCTTAACGAATACCCACAATGTATGTCTTGGATAAGAAATAAAAAGAAAATGTATACCCCTGCAAACCCCAGTTGCTATATAAAAGTGGGTATGAGGGGGTATACATTTCACGGACATTTTTCTTGATGCAAAATAACACCTACGAGTTTAAACATAAAAGAGATACATACCTGTGCATAAAAATACAGTCACAGAAATAAAAAAAAACACAATAGTTTTCTGCCCTCAAGCACTCTGCTTTGATATAAACTTTTGATATTAAGCTTTTTAATCCACCGTTCATAAAAAGCTTTCAAAAGGAATCAGGTTCCAAGGTCCGAAAATCTACGGATATTTCAGATCCTCGCCTTTCAGAAAACTCTAATATTTTTCTGTATTTCAGATCACGAAATAATATGCAATCGATCTGAGCAAAATACAATGGCTAGAAATATCTTGTGAACATTTGTGGGGCTAACATTAAAAATACAGTCCCTAATGCGGAATATCTACGGTATAATGGCATTTGGATGAACTTGCTTTTTACATTACTAGGTTAAATTATCTAAAAAATCATGAACAAAAGTTTAAAAAATTGATTTTATTAATTCAGACATTAATTTTACTTTCATACTTTAGATGACATCAAAATGATCTTCTGCCATCTGCATTCCTACCCTTTCATGTTCAACACCCAGAAGATATTCCAGAAACCTGAGGTGTTCCAGATACTGCATGAACCGAAAATGTAGTGTCCCAGGTAGGCATGCAAATGTGCATTTTATAAAGAATATTGAACACCCTATCATGTGACAAGACTTTGAATTCAGAACTTGCCGTTTATTTTCATACAATTACATTGTCCAATTGGGGATCGATTAAACATATCGTGCAGCAAAACTTTTGACACTGTATCTGCGAAATTTAAGCGGATGGTTGCCCGTTTATCACATAGTGGGTATGTAAATAATTATGAGAAAAATTGCTATCTAGAAATATTTTGTGAAACAGCTGTGTACATATATATGATGGAATTGTTGGTACTTTTCACAAAAGAAGTATTAATCAAATTATTTGAAGTTTTAAGTATTTGTCGTTTTCGCAAACAAGAAACACCAAGCCATGTGCGTGGTACTATTTGGCCTAAATGTCATAAGAAGTAAATATATAGGTTCAGTTTTGAATGCACGATTAGAAACACATTATAACATTGCCATTCATGAAAAGTTTAAAGGGCTGTTAAGAGGTATGTCCTTCTGATACTTCGCTTAGCGTTCTTTAAAATCAGTGCATGCCGAAGTAATACAATTTAGGCTGACAAAAACATATTCAAAATCATAAATTTTCCAGGTTTTTAATAGATTAAGTCTCTAGAGTTGCAGGATATTGCATTCGTTTCTGTTGCTCCTTTTATAATGGATTTTCAGATTCGAAACTCTCGCTCTAAAAAGTTCAACAAATGTTATTATTGGTTGATGATATGTCTTACCTTTAACGCTAAAGAAATTATCTATCGGCAACAAAACATTAGTTCTATGTCGTAGTATTTCATTATAAAATCTTAATTCAATATTGTTAATTTCTCTTCATTTTGAAAAGTCAATTAAATGCAACATTTAGAAAATCGCTATGTACCTAATTGCTTAAGTTTTTAAGGTCCCTCTGAAGATTTAACCACAGAAAGCCAGAAAAGAATTCACACCGGATGTGCATGCTTTACTAATAGAATATTCAAATAAAGTACATATACACTCATGTCCCAGTATTTTCTATCCATGTTACAAACCTATCAACAGCTTATAGACGGTGCGGGGGTGGGTGTCATGTGGGTAATACCTGTTTACTGTCCTTGCACTATAAATGATTGATTAGTGACTTTTTTCTGTCATCAATAGCAAGTAGCAGAAAATAATAATCAGGTGGGAGAAAATATAGATAGTTAAATAACTAAATTTTGCACTTCGAGACAAAAATGTCAATATTGAACAGTTATATATATATGTATTCAGACTGTCAAATTAAAAGAAAACTTCAAAAAAGATACATATTCCAGATATGTCATTCATTTTCTGGGGCGAACAGATATGAAACTATTTAGAAATTCAGATTTTTGCTGAACTGAAAACAATATTCACAAGAACAGAACACCACAATCAATTACGGATGCCCTGCACAAAGCTGACAGTTTCTATACAAATAAGTACAGTTGCAAAGCCATAAACCTATCAATACCAAGATTTGCTTTATTTGTTTGAGCTAATGCTTTTTCTTCACGTTGAATATCCTATGGAGGGGGGGGGGGATTAGAAATACTACCACTCAAACCATCCTTTCTCATATGTCCCAACTGGCTGAGGTACTATTAACGCAATTAAACTCACATCATTTCGAACAAAACAATCACATCTTGCTCACTATAAGCGTATTATTTGTCTTTTTATGGTGAACTTTTAACCTAACTCAAACACTTTTTAGGCTGAAAAAAATGTTTGTTTAATGGTACTTAATTTTTTTCGTGTACGAGGGTGGGTCAGAAAGTTCTGTCATAGGTGTTATAACTTTGTTAATAGACATGATAGGTTGTTGTATTATACCTTGATTGAAAGGGCTACATTTCTCCTTTATAATGATGCCAAAAGAATGCACGAAAGAAATAAATACTTCGAAATAAACGCCTTGAAAGACACCTGGGGTAAAACCAATGACACTTTTTCTTGAATTTGTGAATATTATTTAAAGAAAAACGACTTCGAAAAAAATAATCCATGCAATATATTTTTCAAACATAGATGAATATATCCTGCAAAAATCAAAATTATTCAATTGAATTTAATTGAGTAATATTGAAATTGGCTTGTTGTACATATATTAAATTACAGTTTAAATTCAAAGGGCATTTAAGTAAGTAAGTAAGTAAGTAATGACTTTATTTAAAGAGGGTGACTCAGTTGGTGACTCAGTACGCGGATGACCATATCATTTATTGACATCTACACGTAGACCAGGGACCATAAAATGCATTTAACGATTTCATTGTTTCATCCTAGTGTGCCCTGTAGTAAACTCATAAACCTGCATGCAAATATAATGGTTCAGCGGTGCCAAAAATGCTAAAGGGGTACGTATTTTAATGACGGCATGTATATCGCTTTATTTTAAAGTCAGCATAGCATCTATAACGGTAATGTTTGTCACATTGCTTTTCTAAATATGCTATAATTTATCACTGTAAAATTGGAGAAAATTTGATCGGTAGTTATGAAGATATGACACATGAAAGGCACAGCATAATATTCACAAATTCTAGAAAACGTGTCATTGGTTTTACCCCAGGTGTCTTTCAAGGCGTCTATTTCGAAGTATTTATTTCTTTCGTGCATTCTTTTGGCATCATTATAAAGATGAAATGTAGCCCTTTCAATCAAGGTATAATACAACAACCTATCATGTCTATTAACAAAGTTATAACACCTATGACAGAACTTTCTGACCCACCCTCGTAGTCTCAGCGGACCAAACTAGCTAATTCGGCTGGCAAATACAGAAGTTAAAACATCCTCTTCAAGTCATGGGTGTTGCAAAGAATAAACTACGGTTAAAACCAAAATACCAAAAACGTATTTTTCCAAAAGCTTAGAAAAATTGACGCGTTACAAAATTCTTGAGTGTATTACACAATTATTACTGGCTGAAATTCAAAAATAAACTAACGCGTTACGAGAACGCGGATGACCATATCAAAAGCGCACAGAATTTTTACAAGAGTGCGATTTGTAGTGACAAGTGCGATTTTTTTAAAAGCGCGGATTTTCTCATTTAAAAGGCCAAATAGAATATGCCCTGGTAAACTACAGGTTTCTATATGTACCACAACACGGGCCACAACATCAGTACGACACCCTTACCTGTTGGGACGTAAAGGTTAAGATTCAAACATTCCTCGCTCTGTGACATCACAAATGACACCATTCTTTTCCTCCTATCAATCTCTCCCTTTGCCAAGTACCCCACCACCTCTTCCTCCTTAAATATAGGCTGTGGACACACCGATCTGTAGGTGAATGCTACTCGTATGTACTTCCATCGGTCTGAGGGACTAGTGGGTGGCATAAAACGCATCTGTGTCCCAAGAGTGCTTGCATACTGCAAGCTTTTGTAGGACTCGACGGGCGTTAAGTTCTCGTCACTGAACTTTAACATTGTGCCTCGGATTTGACCATATTTTGTTTCTACCGTGCGTGATGACATTATAGCAAATGCTCGGCCTTTACATGCACGCAAATCCCAAGACGTTAGCCAAAAGAGAAACAAAAATCTGACACTGAAATAAGATATCATTGTCACTGTTATAGAACACTGATTCCTTGATAAACCAACGGAAATTTAAAGATCAAACACTACGGTACAATTCCTTAAATAGAATATCACAAGACAATAATTAAAAGGGCAAAACGCTAAGCCCCGCCCACTTTTACGTAATCAGCACGTAATCAATGGATGAGAATGATTTTCTCCCGTGGCAAAACGAAAGTAGCCCACAAATCCTTCAATAACTACAGAAATTTCCGTCGATTTCTCCTTAAACAGATAATCAGGAAGATTTATTGAAAGAAAGAATGAATAAAGATTCCTAAGTCCAGACGCTACATCAGCGCTGTTTTCCTAATCCCACTTGATTTGCCTATAAAGGCATACAGTGTTTCAATAAACCGATAAACCTGTCATGATATTCACGAAACACAACATCATTAATTTTCCTCGAACTGCCTAATGCAGTCAAATATTATTCACCTATTATGTATAATAGTCTTACAAAACAGCAGTATGACTTACTATTGGCGTTTTTGGACGCTCATTGAAACAAAGATCACGCACGATAGCTAAGCAGGTCGCCGCATGTGGATGAATTGTCTGAAAAAATCGGATTTGGAATAAATTAGAAGGCGTTACGCATGCGATATTTGGGAATATTGAGCGTGCTGTGATCATGTTTTTGGCTGATAGGTGCACGGGGTCAGTCTTGAATCTGACAGTGTACAGAATAATCGACTAGGACGGTATAAGAAACAGTCTCTGGATTTCGCTAATATTTACTTAGCAATCGATCGTTCGAGCCGGGCCATGATGAAACGTGTTTTGCATTTCGTGAGGTGGTTTTTCGTTGTGTTGTGTGGTATATATCACTTCTGTTGCTTATGAATCCGAGACTTCGGGTCATTTTATTTCATTTATGAGCTGAAGCTGTTTGCTTAATTTGTATCTAACCTGTTCGGACAACCACGGTACATAATTTTCAGGACGAGGCTTGGCCAAGATTTCCAAGATCTTCCAGCGTCAATTCCAGGACGTTTATGCCGGAATTACTACTGTCGCCTTATTTATTACGTTCTCGTTAAATGCTCTGCATGCAAAGTGATTCAGGGAAATCTATAGCATACAAATGTCATTTTAAAGTCCAAGATAGACCATAGCTTGGAAAGACTTTTACGCCATGTTTATTTTTATTTCGATTTGCTATAGTTAGGTAATTTAAATTTGGAAGTAATTATAAGATTTCAGTGCCAAATAAAATTTCGTTCTACTTTGACCGTCTGATTTTAATGCCAAAAAACTTCATTTGATACGTCAGTCAGATATCAACCTCATATAAAATTTAGTTTTGCTTTGACAGTCAGATTTCATGCCCATGTAAATGGTTTTCATTTCACAAGCTGATTTAACTCAAATAAGCCTGGCGTTATTTTTATGGTTAAGTGTGTCACGGCGCTGATAAGAATGAAATTTCATTGAGCATTTTAGGTAACTTTGAAAACTAAGGCACACTGTGTGCTAAATAGACAGAATATGATACTGAAATGGCAGAATGGTTTTAGATTTTGAAAAATACTGACAGATGGACTTTAATGGATGGACAACAAAACGTAGCTATACTAATAAGCCGATCTACTAATGTGAACTAAAATAGTACAAAAATAATAAAAATCTTTAAAAACACACAAATCTATGTTATTTGTAGTATTTATGTATACAATGACTATTACTATGAATATTATACAGGCAATAGGTAAAACAGAGATTCACTTTTTTCAATTTCCGATAATGTAAACATTTTGATAAAACATCTTAAAAGCTGGACTCATTAAACTGTTTATGATTGCATTAGCATGGGGCCCAGGATAAATACCCCAAGCAGACTCAAAGCCATATGAGCCGACATACTAGAAAACCAACAATCTGCATCTGAAAAAAAAAACAAAGATGCGGATCAACTGTGCAGTAACTGCACAGCTGATCAGCATCTTTGTTTTTGCTTCACAGATTAATTCCTCTTCTTAAATACGTATTTCAAGCTACTAGCCTGCTTCTGGGACTGTACAGGCTGGTTTGTGTTGGACTTGATCATATTGTGTTTCAGATAAGCCTGGGTCCAGACATCAATATTTTCTTCTTATGCTTTTCCGACTGTCTAGAGCATTAGAAACATTTCAAATCAAGGGTATTGTTAGCCATTTTATTAATTTCGGTAGATTTGGACTGATAATGCATACTGCAATTTATACAAAACATAATCCCTTAGTTCACATAAACTTCATAATGAAAAGCAGGAGTTAGCAGCGCTGTTATACTCCCTAAACATTACGAAAACATGCCCATGCAATACATAGAGATTTGTAAAGTTGTAAAAAAATGAAAAATTTTCATTAGAAAAATTTGACTTTTGCTCAAAACACAGATTGTGGGTATTCTTTAGAACTGCCTCGGCAAGGTGGTTCTAACGTAATGAACCGCCTCGGCGAGGTGGTTCTAACGTGTACCCCCAATCTCTGTTTTGTGCAAAAATAAGAAAAATATTAAAAAATTTTCAGCTGAAAAAATTCAATTTCTAAAGCTCAAAAAATCTCTGTTTATTGCATGGGCAAGTTTTCGTAACAATCTAGACATCTTCTGCTAGATCTTGTATTGGACGAACCTTCCAAAGACAGGAGACAAATGTTTCTAAACAAAGCATTCTTACAAAGTATGACATTTTAGCCTACCATGATTGGAAGTGCGAATGAAAAAAAGAAATAGTGGAGATTAGTAACACATGAACTAGTGCATATCTTTAATCAAAACTGATTCAAAATTAGTTTAATTAATTTAATACATAATTTGTTTAACAAGTTTTTTCCTTTATCAGGCTAAGCTTGAACTTAAAGAAAATATTAAATATGTCGCATCAGGAGAAAACCTGCTTTTCCTATACCCAAGAATAAAGATGCAGATCAGCTGTGCAGTACTTGCAGAGCTAATCAGGGTCTTTGTTTTCATTTTTGAGACAATTCTTCAACTTCCTAATCAATTGAAATTCCAAGCTTATGGCCCTCTTCTGTGACTGTACAGGCCTGTTTGTATCAAATATGAAAGGTTACAATAAACACAGATTTTCTGGAGAAATAGCTCAAAAAGACAAATTTCATTACAAAAGCATGATTCTGAAAAACATATGAGCTGCAACGTGAGAAAACCAGTCTTTGGGATTTCCGACCAGGTCCGACTTCAACAGGCATGTTCACGTAGTCAAAGAAAAGGGCTAGGAGCTTGAAATTTCAGATATTAAGAAGAAAATGGAATGAACTATCTGACTATCTGTGCAGTTACTGCACAGCTGATCTGCATCTTTGTTTTCACATAGGCAAAAATCTGGTTTTCTCATGACGCAGCTCATATGATCTCATCTATGGCACTCTTGTTTCTTATTCTTAAATAAGAAGACCACTTGCTTAAACATACTTTGGGGGAAGAAACCAATTTAGTAAAGAAGGAAGCTTTGCTAAATTAGTTACTTCCCATTAAAGTAAGGATGTAGCCTGGTGGTCATTTTGTGGGACATAGGCAAACAGCATAGCCCCAGATGTGACGCCGCAGAACGCGGCTCCCATCTGGGGCTATTCTGTTTGCTTAGAGAATTTTCATCAGAAAATTGAAAAAAAATTGAAAATCACTCCTGATGCCCCTAAAAATGAAAGTGGACTCTTCCAAATGATAATGAAGAGAAAATCCATTCGTCAAATATGGGTTAAATAAGGAAGTAGCCTGTGTGCAAAATTGAAAGCATACATTTTACATTAAGGAACAACATTCATTTAATAATATCAGGTTAAACCTGTTAATTATATATCTGTATAAACAAAAATCAGTATTAACAATCATTTGAGTCACACTTTTGCATGCGGCGCAATACACATTTTTGTACAGGTAACTCCCATGTACCTTCAACAAACATCAACATGTGTCAATGTGCGGGTGCACTATCACATATGCCTCTCAATATAAGTACAATCTGCATGTGTTGCTTTGCTTATATCCCAAAAACCAGAGAACCAATGATCCTGTAGACGCTCACCTGAGATCTGGTATATATACCAATAAACTTGTATGAATATTATGGTCATGTACATGTATTTCGCCTGAGGTGGAGCAGATGAACCCATTGGATCATTTTTTTTTTTTTCAGAATCATAAATATTCTGTTTTTCCCTTCCAATGATATTTTTACAGTGTTCCCATTCAAATGCAAAGGTGACCTAAGATGACCTTGTCATAAAATTTGTCAAGGTCATCACATGATTTTTTATATGGGCTTGGTGTCCATCGTGGTCATGTGACATTGGTTCCCTTTTCCTATATCTTAGGTTTATTTGCCCATTTCCTGAAAGTTTTTCCCTTCAAATGAAAAGCACAGGCAACCTATGTTAAACTTGCCATAAAATAGGTAGTTATCACAGGAGCATGATTTATAAACATATTCAGTACTCAAGTGTCAGATGCTACATATCAAGTTTCCAAAGAAGAAGACTATAAAAGTTTTTGACCATATATGGTTATGGCAGCCATCTGACCTGGATTATTCATAAACACTTAGATGCTTCATGTAAAATTTGGCTTTGATTGGGGCAACAATGTCAGAGAAGATTTTTGAAAATTGTTGATGGACGATGAATGGACGCCGGGTGCCTGCCTATCTTATGAGCTGACCTGTGAATCTTCAACGCAGGTGAGCTAAAAACGCTAGGTCATTAATATACAGCTATGTGTGTGTCCAGCACAGATCAAAAAGCCATCCCTATCAAGAATCCTGCTCCAAAGCTAACAGTCAGAAAAACATTTTCCTGGAAGATTCTCTTCATCTGAAATCAAATAATACATACATAATTACATCTATATAGAATTATACACAAAAGATCATTTCATACGACTAGAAGACTCTAAGTCTCTGTAGCTGAGTCACTTTCCTTGTATACCAGGATCCTGGGTCCAATTCCGGACCTCTCCAGCCTTTCAGATGAGACTATAAACTAAGGTTTTGACTACATGCAAGTTTAGCAGTTCATGCCTTCATGGAACTTACAGGTCATATAAATTTTTCTATACTTTATTAAATGAGCCTGTAATAACTGTGTTTCATCAAATAAATGACTATGAGTTTCTGTTTATCGTATTAATTTTAAGCTGAAGTTTTCATGCATTCATAGTGACTTTCTGTTTTTCCTTTCATGTTTTTATAACAGTTTTCTAAAAGATGTGAATACCAAAGGAGGCCCGCCAACAAATAAATAATAGGAAAACAGATGAAAGGAAAACGATACAAGAATTGTCCAAAATTGGAATTGTACGGATCCGTCAACTTGTGTTTAGTCCGGCACAGAAACCTAGAATATCAGTCAAAGCGTGCAATACCGTCTATAGAAAATGTTTTTGCATTTGTTGAAAGAGGATACATAGTACATTACAAAACCAAGTGATGCCACGCTGGCATCCTTGGGCAACTCGCTGAAATCAAGATGGCGTCCAAGATGGCGGTCAAACGTGTTATTTATACATGAAATGGACCCATATAACACTCGTATTATTTCTAAATTGCTCTTTCATGGTCAATAAATAGTAAAATTAAATTATATGAATCATTCATCATTTGACAGTTTGTTAGATACAAGATGGCATCCAAGATGGCGGCCAAACGTGTTATTTACACGAAATGGACCCATATAACACTAATATTATTTCGAAATTACTCTTCTATGGGCAGTAAATTGTGAAAATAAATGATATGCATCATTTCACCATTGGACAGGATTTTAGATACAACAAAGTGGCCAAGATTGCTGCCCAAACAGTTTATTTAAATGAAAGTAACCCAAAATACACTCCTGTTGTTTATGCATTGCGCCCAAGGTCACAAAATTGGAAATTAAATCATATACAGCCTTGAACAAAATAATACTACATGTACATATCAATTTAAAGTATCCCTTAATGACAAATAAAGGGATATCATACTTTAAAAAACATTTGTGTTAATTTTCTATTTTTAGTAACTGAATTTTTGCATATTGTGAAACAAGCCACTGCCATTTTAGCAAAAACACGTGATAGATATGCATAAAAGAGTAATGTGTTGTTTAACCTGGATGCCGGGACTGCTCAGGGGTATTGTTCACGATTCGTGAGTTACCTACAGATATACCATTTCAGATACATCTTCAATTATGCTGTTACATCCTATGTGTTGTAGTGGTTTCATATACATATCCCTAAAAAAGGTATAATGTCTTTACTCTACCTCAGATAGTCATCAACATATTGTATCTGGGGGAAAAGATGCCTTAATATAGCATAGATTAACCTTGTTAAGTGAGGGTTGACCAGGAGTACAAACAATGCGGAGTCCGCCATATGCAGACAAAGAAATTCAATTATTTTGTCGGTCGTGAATGCAGTTTCGGACAAAGGTGGAGAGAATGGTATACGGCTCCTTTCCAGCTATGCATGTGCAAAAACGCCAATACATACTAGTTATCATAGTGAACAGTTACCAGTTCATGTAAGTCTTATTTTATCTTCATTGTATGCCTTTCTGTATTGGTGGTTGTGAAAGATCATCACTTTAAAATAAGATTTATAGCAGACGTTGTGTAAGGCCCGTAGTGGAACTACACACGACTAACCACTTAAAAACTGAGAAACTGTCCAAACTAACAGTGCTACTGCAACGATAGACCATCCTGCAAAGTTCCAACACAGAAGACCGGAACAGAAAACAGAATGCTAGATCTAGATATATAGCAACAAAGTGTCAGTCTCTCCAAACCTCCAGCTACTGAGTGCTACTGCGAAAGCATATCACTAGAAATGAACTTTCTGTGGAATGAGTTGTTTGAAGTACTGGTGCTTGCCAAATCACTGGGATTCTTCATTGCATTGGTATGACCCATAAAACATTTACAGCCCTAAACTCACAAGATGTTTTATTTTAGCTTTATTTTATTTTAATAACATTGCTGGTTTCAGTGTGTCTGGTCTCACTAGAAGGGGAAGAAGAAGATCACGATCTTGTGATTGCTAAGGGCTTGGGACTCACAGACCCGTATTAGATATGATTTCCCCATTGGCATTCAGTGTGATTTAATAGTCTTGTTGGCATTTCATGTGTATTACAACTTTTTTATTTAAAATCGCCACAAAGGCACATTTTATTTTTCATGTTCTCACATAAAAGTCACTTCTCTACCAGTCGAACACAACCCATTAAATTAACCATACTGTACCAAAAGTGCATTTCAAAAAGCTTGAAAGATTTTATAATTGTGAACAGTAACCAGCTAAATCATATGTCTGATTTTACCCTCCCCATCTTATTCCTGCTGAACTGAACAGTTAGAAGTTTTCAACCTGTTACATTTGGTTTCAACGGTAAACGACTCATCTGATGGCTCTGTATACATCTGCGTCGAATATATAGATTCATGGATGGATGAAATGGAGAATATTGGACGAATCTTAAATCAGTGCAGACTGTATATTTGCATATACTGCATATTTATACTGATTTGAGATACAAACCGACTTCTATAGCGAGTGTCAGCTTCATACGCAGCTGTTACATGAGAACAGAAAAATTTCCGCTTATGACTCTAATGAGATAGTAGTTGCTCCGTCACAATATGACTGAAGATTTGTTGACAAGGGAGTGGATTCATAACCAAACCAGATTAAAACTACTTAAATCCTCACATATCAATTGTAACCCCTATCCAACCCCACAGCACGCCACATCAACCCATATTTTAGTCTCTACACATATTCTACACAGCCAACCGCCTTTTTAACGCGTCGTCATCCAATGTGAAATGCAATCCTACCCATCTCACCCTATTCTACAATATCTGTCTGCAAACATGTTCTATCTATACCTTTGAAACAGTCGGGCGAAAGTTAAATTGTTCTTAGCATGGTAATTATTTGCAATGCTTTAATAGGTAGCATTGCTTGACAGTAGGTTATTAATGTATATCTTCTATCAGGTAGCAGGTTATTCTAAAATTAAACAAGGGTTACTAAAATCCAAATCATGGTGGTAATATTGGCGTTTTGGCAGTTTTTGTTGAAATTGTGTTTAATAAAACACAGAGATGGAATTTTCATTTCATTTCTATATACCCAAACACATTCTATCTACTTTCTGGTGGCCTTGTTGAATTTCAGCAGCCATTTTTATTTTTATTTTAGGTTTTGTCACATATTCATGAACAATCTTAGCTTTATGACTTCTGCACCTTCAATGTCATGTTTTTAACATTGCATCACATATATTGATGGAAATCTATAAAAATAACATTTTGTCGACCATCTTGGATTTTATTGGCCATCTTTATTAATTTTGCTTTTGTTGCATACATGTAGTAATGAAAAATGACTTAACTTGAAGTTTTCTCCACTTTGAATGCCGTCTTTTAACATTTCACCACATGCATGCAAGAACTTCTATCAAAAGCCATTATTTCGTCGGCCATCTTGGATTTTGATGGCCATCTTGATTTTCTTTATTTTCATTTTGTTGCATTTTGATGAAAAAAGCTAAATTTTATTATTTCTCAAATATTAAGGCAACCATTTAGCATTTCATCAGATACCTGTACAAAATTCTATCAAAAACCCTTCTTTTGTCGGCCATATTGGATTTTGGCAGCCATCATGAATTGCCCAAGGATGCCAATCTGGCATCATCCAGATTTCAAAGCAGGATACTCATACCAACTTATTTCTGCAAAAACATTTTCTATAGATGCTATTGCACGGTCATCTTGGGTTTATGCCGGACTAGTTCTGTCAATTACAAGTTGGTTATAGAACTTGTTACAATGTACATGTAAAAAACGAATAACAGCTCATCTTCAGTTTGCTGCATTTAACTTTGTATGCATCCTAACAACCTTTCAGCGATACTGTTATTTGCAAGACTTAACAAAACTCTGAGCTGATTAAAATGATCAAAAGTTGAGTATGAAAATGGATCTTCACCATGGACTTACATTTCTTCTAAAATATGGTATATTTCTGTTTGCTTCCTCCTCTAGTTTGCGTGCAGCTTCATTTAGTCCTCGATTAACCTTCGGCCAGTCTATCTTAATGTACCCTTGGTGTTGGGCTATCTAAAAAGATAAAAAAAAAATCACTAAATAAGCCTGAGCATGAGAAAACTAAGAATTTGGGTTCCGACCAGGTCTGACACAAACCGGCCTGTATAGCCACAGACACAGGTTAGAAGCTTGAAATTTTGAATTTAAGTAGAAAAGAAATTATACTATCTGTTCAGCCTAAACAAAGGCGCTGATCAGCTTTGCAGTTACTGCGAAGCTGATCTGCGTCTTTGTTTTTGCACATGCAGATTGTTAGTTTACCCATGCAGCGGCTCAAAAAATACAAATAAAGGCCATTAAAGATGACCTCCATACACCTTTAGCCAGTCTATCTTAATGCACCCTTAGTGCTGGGTTCTCTATAATGACAACAATTGCATAAATAAATCACAAAGGCATTAAAGGACAGCCCAGGCATATAATATTTCTCACAGCTTTATTTAGTCTTCCATTCAGCTTCGGCCAGTAGACATGTGTATGTACATGTATCTTAATATAATCTTGATGTTGGGCTATTGAATACATATCTCTTTATAACACTATTGTTGGGGTCCAGACCATATCCAATTCGTGTTATAATGAGAGTAAAATGTAAAGATATATAGCAAAATCAGCCAATTTGGGGTCCTGCAATGATCTGTAACACATGTATATCCAAAATTGTGTTATAATGAATTGTGTTATAAAGAGGTACAACAAACAAAAAAAAACATTGCTGAATGGAGTAAAAAAAAATTAAATAAAAAAAATAAAGAAAAAAAAAAAGATGGCCCAGGCAAATTTTTTTGTTGCACATGGCTTCATTTGGTCCTTGATTCCTTGATTCACCTTCAGCCAGTCTATCTTAATGTAACCTTGATGTTATCAGGAAAACATTTCCGTGCAAAGAATACCCCCTTAAACCCCACTTTTATATAGAAACACTGGGGTATGCAGGGGTATACCTATTTTTCTTATTTTTGCTCCAAAACATAGATTGTGGGTACTCGTTAGAACCCCCTCAGCGAGGCGGTTCTAATGTGTATGAGCAAAAACCCGAGGACCAATGGTCCTGTAAACGCTCACCTGAGATCTGCTACATATGCCAATAAACATGTTTGAATATTATGGTATTTAGCCCTAGTGCAGGGGCAGATAAAGCCCTTGGGCCATTTGTTTTCAGAATAATCAATATTCTGTCCATTTGCCAATTTCTGTTTTATTTATTCCCCTTAAATGACATGTTAACAGTTTTCCCCATTCAAATGCATTGGCAACCTATGTTGGCCTTGTCGTCAAATAGGTCAAGGTCACCACAGGGTAATAATTTACATACACATTGTAGTACTTAAGCCATCAATGCTTCATGCCAAGTTTCTTTGAAATCAGTCCACTGGTTCCGGAGGAGAAGATTTTTGAAGGGTTTTTACCATATTTGGGCATGGCGGCCATCTTGGTCAAATG
Organism: Rugalucina vietnamica; assembly: GCA_964017185.1. Classification (NCBI taxonomy): domain Eukaryota; kingdom Metazoa; phylum Mollusca; class Bivalvia; order Lucinida; family Lucinidae; genus Rugalucina; species Rugalucina vietnamica. The sequence continues at coordinate 24,147,637 of OZ024883.1, forward strand.
ACCTGGATTATTTATTATACATTGGTTACCCGATCCTATAGATGCTTCACATAAAATTTGGCTTTGATTGGCCAAGTGGTTTCAGAGGAGAAGATGTTTGAATATTATGGAAATAAACATGTATACTGCCACAGGGTGGGGGCAAATGAGCTCCTGGGGACCAATCTTTTTCAGAATCATTAATATTCAGTCCTACTGTACATTTCCTGCAAGACTTTCACTTTAAATGACATTTCAAAAGTTTTCCCCATTCAAATGCATTGGCGACCTATGTTGACCTTGCCATAAAATAGGTCAAGGTCATCACAGGGTCATGATTTATATACACATTGTAGTACTTCAGTCATCGATACTTCATGCCAAGATTCGTTGAAATCGGTCAACCGGTTCCGGAGAAGAAGATTTTTGAAGGGTTTTTACCATATATGGGCATGGCGGCCATCTTGGTCATGTGACCTGGATTATTTATATATATATTGATGACCCCATCCTATAGACGCTTCACATAAAATTTGGCTTTGATTGGTCAAGCGGTTTCAGAGGAGAAGATGTTTGAATATTATGGAGATATACATGCATATTGCCCCGGGGTGGGGGCATATGAGCCCCTGGGGTCCATTTTTTTTCAGAATCATTAATATTCAGTTCTACTGTCCATTTCCTGCAAGACTTTCACTTTAAATGACATTTTAAAAGTTTTCCCCATTCAGATGCATTGGCAACCTTATGATGTTGACCTTGCCATAAAATAGGTCAAGGTCATCACAGGGTCATGATTTATATACACATTGTGGATCTTGAGTCCCTTATGCTACATGCCAAGTTTCAAGATCCTAGGCCTTTGGGTTCTGGAGAAGAAGATTTTTAAAGGTTTTTACCATATATGGGCATGGCAGCCATCTTGGTCATGTGACCTGGATTATTTATATACACATTCCTATAGATGCTTCAAACCCGAGGCTTTTAATTCCACATCTAGGTACCTCGATGACCTATTGAACATTGACAACCCTTATTTTGAAGGTATGGTCAATCAAATTTATCCACCTGAACTTCAGTTGAACAAAGCCAATATCTCAGATACTGAAGCCCCCTTTTTAGATCTACATCTTTCTGTTGCAAATGGATTTGTTTCTTCTAAAATTTATGATAAGCGCGATGACATTGATTTTGATATAGTAAATTTTCCTTTTTTGGATGGTGACGTTCCTCGTCGTGCTTCTTATGGTGTATACATTTCGCAACTTATTAGGTTTGCTAGAGTCTGCAATCATGTTACAGACTTCAACGCTCGAAATAAATGTTTAACGGCAAAACTTCTCCAACAGGGCTATCGGTATCACAAACTTCGAAAAACATTTTCTAAATTTTATCGTAGACACTATGAATTGATTTCCAAATATAATGTTGGGTTAAAGACGCTTTTAAGTGAGGGCCTTTCGGAACCTGAATTTTATGGTGACTTGGTTTACAAATTTAAGAAACTTAAAGGAATTAATGATTTTTCTTTTCAGTTCAGAAAAATCATAACACGTTACAAACGTATAGGTTATAACTTGAATGTTATGCGACAGTCTGCATGCTTAGTTTTTAACCCAATCATGGTTGATAGCTATGCTGCCTTCTTTAATTGCACGCCGGTGGGTCGGGCGTCAGACTCTATGATGGCCCCGACTTAAAGCTATTCATTTTAGTTGGTTGGGGCCGGAGCTTCTTGTCTGTTGCTTGGCCCACCGGGGTCCAACTGATGTTTTTCTTTAGCTCCGGAGTTAGTAAGTTATTTGGCGCCCAGGGATCTCCATCGTCGGGCAGCTTACTGAATCTGTGAGTCCTGGTTTTTGATTCATCAGGATGTTTATCATGATTTATTTGTTTGTTCTTGATGATTCATTTACTAGTTAGAGATTCACCACGAGGACCGAAGAACTAACTAAATGTTATGAACCACTGCAGAAGCTGAGGGTGAGGTTACGGCCGTGTAAAATTGATTTAAACCCGCCAGTAACTTTGTGTTACTGATCGTTCCAAGTCGATACTTCTGTGGTGGTTCTTTTTGTTTTATGTCTTGGTGTTTTAAAAAATTTTTGTGCTGTTGGCACCTTATGTATGTTTTCATATTTTTAGTTAAGTTAAGGTAACTGAGTGGCCACCTATTGGGAAAATAGCTGCCCATTCGGCTTACGATTGTTTCATGGTATAAGTACCTGATTGTTAGTTTGGTTTTTCCCACCTCGGTTTTTGGAGTGGGAATCTTTTTCTGATTGCGCCTTTTCCTGATCTTTGCCTACTTGTACCTTTTCATATGGCTTTGATTGACCAAGCGGTTTCAGAGGAGAAGATCTTTGACCAGAGGACCAAGGGTCCTGTAAACGCTCACCTGAGATCTGCTGCATATACCAATAAAAATGTTTGAATATTATGGTATTTAACTCCAGTGCAGGGGCAGATGAAGCCCTTGGGCCATTTTCTTTTTTCAGAATATTCAATATTCTGTGCATTTGCCAATTTCCTGCTGGCTTTTCCCTTCAAATGACATTTTAACAGGTTTCCCAATTCAAATGCATAGGCAACTCATGTTGACCTTGCCATAAACTTGGTCAAGGTCAGCACAGGGTCATGATTTATATATACATTGGAGTACTTTAGCCATGATTGATGCTTCACGCCAAGTTTCCTTGAAATCAGTCTATTGGTTTCAGAGAAGAAGATTTTTGATGGGTTTTTACCATATATGGGCATGGCGGCCATCTTTGTCATGTGACCTAGATTATTTATATACACATTGATTCCCCTATTCTATAGATGCTTCACATAAAATCTAGCTTTGATTGGCCAAGCAGTTTTAGAAGAGCAGACGTTTGATTATTATGGAAATATACATAAATATTGCCGCGGGGTGGGGGCACATGAGCCCCTGGGGTCCAATTTTTTTCAGAATCATTAATATTCAGTCCTACAGCCCATTTCCTGCAAGACTTTCACTTTAAATTACATTTTAAAAGTTTTCCCCATTCAAATGCATTGGCGACCTATGTTGACCTTGCCGTAAAATAGGTCAAGGTCATTACAGGGTCATGATTTACATACACGTTGTAGTGCTTGAGCCATCGATGCTTCATGCCAAGTTTTGTTGAAATCGGTCCACCGGTTCCGGAGAAGAAGATTTTTGAAGGGTTTTTACCATATATGGGCATGGCGGCCATCTTGGTCATGTGACCTGGATTATTTATATATACATTGGTTCCCCCTTCCCATAGATGCTTCATGTAAAATTTGGCTTTGATTGGCCAAGCGGTTTCAGAGAAGAAGATGTTTAAATATTATGATAAAATACATGTATATTGCCCCGGGGTGGGGGCGGATGAGCCCCTGGTGCCCAATTTTTTTCAGAATCATTAATATTCAGTCCTACTGCTCATTTTCTGCAAGATTTTTCCTTTAAATGACAATTTAACAATTTTTCCCATTCAAATGCAAAGGCGACCTATGTTGACCTTGCCGTAAAATAGGTCAAGGTCACCGCAAGGTCATGATTTATATATACATTGTAGTACTTGAGTCATCGATGCTTCATGCCATGTTTGGTTGAAATCGGTCCAGTGGTTCCGGAGAAGAAGATTTTTGAAGGGTTTTTACCATATATGGGCATGGCGGCCATCTTGGTCATGTGACCTGGATTATTTATATAAACATTGGTTCCCCCTGCCCATAGATGCTTCATGTAAAATTTGGCTTTGATTGGCCAAGCTGTTTCAGAGAAGAAGATCTTTGAAAATGGTGGACGACGGACGACGGACGACGGACGGACGACGGAGCATGGGTATACTATAAGCTCACCTTGTGAGCCTGACGGCTCAGGTGAGCTAAAAATGGTGGACGACAACGACGGATGGACGACAGACGGACGCCGGATCATGGCCATCCTATAAGCTCACCTTGTGAGCCTTACGGCTCAGGTGAGCTAATAAGAAATATATCAAACTTTTCAGCTGAAAATTTTCAATTTTTGAAGCTCAAAAAGCTCTGTGTATGGCACAAGCAAGTTTTCGTGATGTTTCTTTCTGTAGTGAAAAAGCCCTGTTTCATTAACATTGACATACTGACTTATCATACAAAAGTTCTATAAACTTACTTGCAATATAAGAACTGTAGATCCTATACTTATCGCTGCGAGTTTCCCAACCTTTACAAATAGGTAACCAGCTACCCTAAAAACAATTTTCAGTTAAAATAGACATCATGTACATGAAATGTATAACCCCTCTTAAAACCCACTTTTATATAGTAAAACTGGTGGGGTATACAGGGGTATACATTTTTTTTCTATTTTTGATCTAAACCATAGATTGTGGGTACCATTAGGAAAACATCATGTCTATGAAAGGTATACCCCCTTGAACCCCACTTTTATATAGCAAAACTGGGGTATGCAGGATATACCAATTTACATTATTTTTGCTCCAAAATATAGATTGTGGGCACTCGCCGAGGCAGTTCTAATGTGTACCCACAATGTATGTTTTGAGTGAAAATATCAAGTTTTCCAATGAACTTTTTAATTTTGCTTCTTGAAAGCATCTCTGTATATTGCATGGGCAAGTTTTTGTATTGTCACCGCCTCGGCAAGGGGGTTCTGTTCAATGTATCAATGATCAATGTTTTGAGCTAAAATGTTAAAAATATCAAAATGTTTCTTTTTGTTGTTGTGACTCAATAATTACCATCCTGAAGCACCACCAATTGCGACTTGTTTTGTTGCTGACTGTCGTGAGATGTCCCCAAACACTTGATGTATCCAGCTCTCATTCCTCCTCCGCCGCCTCAGTGCAGAAAGGTCAAGTACCTCAAACCCACTGTTCGACATACTGTAGCTTTACACTTTGTTTCTTAACCACTACTCAGTGGTCACTGCTGTTTCTTGAACTACAGAAAAGGGTGAAATTTTCAAAAATCTAAAATCTGTGAGGGAAACGACAATTCTTACTTTCTTACTAACTATATAAAACAGTAAAGCCTCACTATAACACTACCTTTTGAGGTCCACAGAATTGGACCCTGTTATAAGTGAAACCTTGTTAAAATAAGGTTATGTGGTGGTGTGCTATATATAAATATTTATAATTTAGCATTGGCTCTGCATACATGTACCAATGTATGGGCTTACTCACAAAGGTTCTTGATTTGTCCCATATATAGAGGATATTCAAGTTTTTGGAGTGAATATGACTTTTATTTCATTGAGTGAAGTGAAAAATTTTTATATTTCATGAGTGCCGAAGGCACGAATGAAATATATAATTTTTCACTTCACGAGATGAAATAAAAGTCATATTCACGACAAAAACTTGAATTTTCTTTTTATTATATTGCATGTAGTCATTGTAACGTTGCGCGCTAAAGCATATGACGTCAAAACCTTAAATGACGTCATTACGTCACGTCATTACGTCGCTATTGTGTGTGAACGTTCATTGCGTCAACAATAGCATAGATTATAAAATTTAGTTATGTATAAATTAGAAATGAAGCGGTGGAATCGTAATTTGCGTATTCCCAAATCTTATATTTTCACATGTGAAAATATAACTTTTTTTATATTTTCACATGTGAAAATATAACTTTTTCAAATATTGGTTATATTTAATACATATTTCTCTATATTTCATCACTTGCCATATAATAAATACAGGTAATATACATAGATGGGTTCTATATGGATTAATTGTTTCTTGGCTGCAGGCAAACACATATGCATGCAGGTATTAGCCCAACATGATACCTAAGAACCTGCTTGTGATATAATTAGTGTGTTTCAGGTAGTTTGGATGTGATTGAGATATAGTTTGGGTTGTTTTTAAGTGGTTTGAGGTGGTTTGGTGTGTTTTGTGGTGGTTTGGGGTGTTTCCATGGTCCAATCTTTCCCTTGCTAAAATCATTGGCATGATCGAATTAACATGCAAGCAGTGCAAAGAAGGGTGGGGATATTTGGTCAAGATATTTTATTGTTTTACTTTATTTTAGAACAATGGTATAAATGAAAATAAAATTAACCAAAGTGAACAACAATCATAATAAATTTAACTTTAATTACTTAACATTAAATATTTAAAAACACATAGAAACTGAATGTACTTAAATCACATTGATTATAGATATTGCACCTTGTGTTTTGGTGCCAGATTCTCGAAGATTCCTTGAAAGAAAGTGTGATAGGTCAGATAATCTCTGAAATAAAATAAAAAGAATATTTCCTCCAAACAAAGCAATGGTGTGTTTGGGTGAATTCATTTTCCATAAGAATTTTATTTTATAATAAGAGCTGTCGCATGACAGCGTAGCTCGCCTGACTTGTGCTTTGCCACTAAATATATTAAATCTCTGACCAAAGACATTGACCTCAATGTCACTCAGGTGGGTCGTGATGGTACAGCAAGACAAGCATATTCTATAAAATAGGGCTAGAGTCCAATCACTTGTATTATAGATCGCTGATCAGTTTCAGCACAGAATGGTGTAAATTGACATGTTTACCTTACAAATCTGCCTCTATAATTATATAACCTTTTTAAACATGAAACGTGGTAGATATATGTGATTAAACTTTCATCATAATTTAATTGAATTTTCTACTTTCGGTTTAGTTCAGCTGTTAACATGATAATCGTGCAGTGTCACAACTTACCGAAATATTCTCTTGAGTTGAGACATTTCGGCCCAATAACAGCCAATAACTGCCCCTTAACTCTAAAACAGTCGTAATATTGACTCTCGTTCTCAAGAGCGATAACTTTGAAACAGTCAATAACTGCCCCCAGACGTGTCAGGGGTGTTTTGTTTTGCGTTGTTTTATTTGTTTTTTACTGTCCCAGTGAATAGCTATGGTCATGTGGGGACGCTGTCATCGTTTTCGACTTCTACCCAAACCTGAGACACAGTCAAACATATTGCCGTCGTTGTTGTTTTGTAGGTTAAATAGGGTGTCATGCTGGCCTTGGAGACCATGATTTGGTCACTGCCCAATGTTCTCTAAAACCCTCTGTTCATAAACAGAAACCCAGAAGAGTCCAGCTATTCAAAAAAGCGGACTGGCCCAAACTGAAGTCTTTAATGGCTGATTTTAAATACAGATTCATAGCAGAGCACATATGAAAACCAGCAGACCTTCTTTGGACGGAATTCACTGAAGCACTGGAAAAGTTCTCCTCACAGTGCATACCCACAAAATTAATCCGGGGAAAATCCTCATAACCATGGATTACCCAGGAGATCCGTCGAATGATCCGGAAGCGGGATCAATTATACAGGACCTTTAAGAAAACCGGAGATCAAGGTAAAAATCCCAATTCATTAACCTCCGCAAGACCATTAAAAGCAAAATTAAATCGTCTCATCTTACGTACCTTGAAAGTCTCCTTGGCTTAAATGAGGAAGCTTCACAGTGCAATAGCAAGAAGCTATTCTAATTCCTTAAAAACTCCCGACAAGACCAGTGTGGCTCCCCTCCACTTATACACAATGACAACCTCGTTTCAGACACCACCCAAAAAGCTGACCTGCATAACAAACAATTTCAGCCTGTATTCACAAACAAAGAACCACTTTCATTGTCCAGGCTCTGTAAGAAGAAGCTTCAGGACTCGGCTGATGAAGGTAAAATAGAACTGGATAGCCTACCCGCTGACACTCTGAGCCCTAACCCAGCCATGGAAGAGTTCAGTGTGTCAGTGGAGGGTGTCCTGAAGCTTCTGTCAAATCTCAGACCTGGAAAAGCGGCTGGTCCAGACAGAATAAAACCCCTTTTACTGCGGGAACTACGGATGGAGTTAGCTCTTATATTACAAATGATATTTGAGCAGTCTCTCCAATCAGTTAAGCTTCCTGCAGATTGGTGCCGAGCCTTCGTGACGTCAATTTTCAAAAAGGGGGACAAATCATCGGCTGCAAACTACAGACCGATCTCCCTCACATGCATTCTGTGTAAGGTCCTTGAACATAAATTATCGCTTCCCAGCTGGTTAAACACATGAACTCACATGACCTACTGTACGAGCTTCAACATGGTTTTAGAGAAAATCGGCCATGTGAGACCCAGCTCATCATGCTTGTTGAGGACCTGGCCCGGAATGCAAGTGCAGGTAAACAGACTGATCTAGTGCTGCTGGACTTTTCAAAGGCATTTGATAAAGTCAATCATTCAAAGCTTATTTGGAAGATCCATCAGTACGGGATCAGAGGCAAAGCGCTTGGCTGGATTCGCGCCTTCCTGGGGAATAGATCCAGTCTGTAATTATCGAGGGTGAAGAATCAGGGTCGGTCCCAGTGGCATCAGGTGTCCCACAGGGCTCTGTCCTGGGCCTTATCCTGTTTATTACCTATATTAATGATTTACCAGAACAGTTGGTATCCCAGGTAAGACTTTTTGCAGACGACACTGCTGTCTATCTCACTATGGATGGCGCGGATAGTGGCCGAGTACTCCAAAATGACCTTGACACCCTGTCTGTGTGGGAGTCCAGGTGGGACATGGAGTTTAATTAGTTTAGTTTAAACATATTTTATTGTCATCTCAAAGACAAAGGGGTTGGGCTCCAAGTTCTGACAACATTAGTTACAGCCCGCCCCCTACAAAATAAATTTACAATGACGAACATGGCTAAAATTGACAACTAACATCATATGACTAATTTCAAATAATGAATACATAGAGAGAGAGAGAGAGAGAGAGAGAGAGAGAGAGAGAGAGAGAGAGAGAGAGAGAGAGAGAGAGAGAGAGAGAGAGAAGAGAGAGAGAGGGGAAGAGAGAGAGAGATACAGTGCCAGTCATCATTACGGATAAGTAAAAACAGTGTATGGGATATGAGTGACTTTAGAATCTCAAAATCGTCTGGTGTCTTTGATGAATTGTTGGACAGCCTGAAAAAGAAGATGATTATCAACGTCAGATAAGGTAGATTTGCCAAATAAGAGAGTGTGTAAGCTTAATGGGTGATACGCTCGAGTTTTATTAAACATTTCTATTCTTAATTGATTGTCATATACACATTCAAAAAATAATGATGAGCATTTTCTATGTCATTTCCACAGCTACAGTAGGGATCATTTCTTAAGTGATTTTGAACAAGATCGTTATTAAGGTCACTACAATTGTTACGAATTCTTGCGTGCAAGACAGAGAGGAGCCTTTGTCTAAGATAAAGCAAAATACGAAAAAGAAAGGAAGTATTAAATGATATCTTACCTATATATCGTTTGGTTATGGCCCCATACATTGCACCATAGAAAAGACCAATTGACATTCTCCAACTCGATATGTCATTACCCATTCTCGTACAAATCAAATTTGCAACAATGAAAGGTGGAGATTGCCAAGAAGTCATACATTATTTTAACCTTTCCGAAGTAGACCAGCACTGAATCTAAGAAAAAGAGAAGAAGAGTAAAGGGACAGAAAAGAGATAGCAACATTCAACTAGGTTTTAAGACTCGAAAACCTGCGAAACTATTGGCAAAACATTTATGTATAAATAATACTGTAACTGATGGGCTTCACAATGAGAAAACCTGTACTGCCTTTTGAAAACATGTTCTTTCACGACGAACCCCAAACAAATAACATGGAATTCTACGACAAAAATACCAATCTCTGGCTATTCATTCGCACACTTAACCCATTGGGAGAACACGATACTGGTTAAAGTGCAACATTTTAATCATCGTTTCGCCTTTGTTGCCCAATGTTTTATAAGTAAATAGTTTGTGCCCCACCGTGTCAGACACACGATTTTCACGTGGTGTAGTGTGTTTATATCAACAAATATTTCTCATTGACCATTAATCTTACACAGAAAAACTATCATCGTATGAGAATTCCTTTTCAGAATATTCGTCAATAGGGAGGATTTAATACATGATCAAGGTATGCTCAAAAGTAGAGAACACTCGCCGCTCGCCCACGGTCATGACGCTCGACAACGGAACAACGTTGCAGTAGTATCTCGCTACTGGAACGCTGCTCCCCCCGGCACGACAGCATGAAGCCGATCGGAGAGTATTCTCGTAAAAACAACGTATAATGACAATCAATACATTACATGTACCTTCACCAGCTAAATTATAAATGTGACAAAACCCAATGTTTTTAACATATATATACACATTATCAAAGTAGTTTTGATGTAGTTTGGCTTGAATCATTTCAGACTTATCGTTTAGCCATGCCTAGCATTGATCGAGCTTAGATTTTTTTCCGAAGAGCCCAAAATCATTCATTTTGTTTTACACAATATATGTGTGGTTCCTGGCCGTTAAATAGGAGGTCACATTCCATAGTAGCGTATCAAGTATAGTATACTGTTCAAGAAAATTAAGAGCATCCTTTAAAATATTAATTTTGAAATGAGTTTGATTCCATAGACCGTGCCCTGCACCTGGCTCATTTTATTTCATATAAGTGCAACCCACGCAAAACCCAGCCGAGCGTCGCATAGGCGACCGACTCGGTCTCACCAAGCTACAAGAAAAGCCAAGTGCAGCGCACAACTTTTCTTTTTTTTCTGAGTATATTCATGACTGCATTTTCTCATGAGCTGGTCACACTTTACCGACCACTGTACAAATACGTCCAATACACTAATCCATTCACTGTGGTAAAAGGCGCACAGGGGGGAAATTGTCTAGTCACTGGCTGTGAGTTTGGGCAACAGCTGGTCAACGTCAGAGATACTGCCTACGCGAGCTGGAAGGGACATCTCGTATACTTTAACATTTATCTTTCCGTCGTTTGTCCAGAAGGAGTCTATAGAGGTGTCTTTACGCAACTGAACTAGCTTCTGAACTATTTCATGATTTTTCTTAGTGAGGTCCTCTGATATGAAGATTTTACCCGGATTGTTCTTAAGCTTTTTCTTAGCAGTAAACACGGCTGCTTTAGATTTGTACGATTTAAATTTTACGATTAAAGGTCTAAATCCTTTAGCATTTGCTTTTCCAAGGTAATGGCATCTCTCTATATCGTCTTCGCCCATAGGAACTTCCAACACGTCATTGATAATATGAAGAGCAGCACCAGTACATGACTGACCAGGAAGCTGCGGAACGTTGAACATACGCACTGACGCTCTTCGCCCGTACTGTTCCAAATCGTCGAGCTTATTTTCAAGTACATTGACCCGATACTCGAGACTCACTATATCATCTGCCTTTTTGTTCAAAAGCTCATCCTTTGCCATTATAATAGCATCTTTATCTTTAATTGTCTTATTTTTTTCTTCAATGGCCCTGGTAAGGATGTCAGTTTTTATCTGTAAAGGTTTAATAACGTCCTTCTCCAACTTAATGACTGCTTTTGTTACAGCATCGTTTATGGCAATTTTAGAAACTTCTTGGGTAAGGGTGACAATAGTTGGGGTTATCTTCTTAATAAACGCCTCATCATTAAAGCAATCGGCAACACAGTTCATTATCATCTCACGTGTACTAGGGTCAACTTCTGGAATTGGAACAAGGGGCTCAGATAAGTCTCCAACTTCAGCATAGTGCTTCTTTAGGTCGGGGGATACCCCTGTTGAGCCCCCATCTTGTTTACGTTTTCTATCTGGTGTTTCCATATCCATAAGAGCGCTATTCTGTTCCATTATTGTTTCAGCGAGTCTTCTAGTATAAATCAGTATATTGTAGAGGTTCTTTTTCAAGAATCAATTTAGAGTTTTTCAGTCAGAACAGGACGTTGGGGCTGTTTGTGAATTTGAACACCCACGAAAATATATGACGAAGGAAGACGAGAGTCTAAAAAGTCTTGAAATGTGTTCAATAGTCAAGTTCCATTAGTTAGAAGATGTCTGAAGACTTGTCGTACCTTACTACTGCATTTCTATCCCATTTAATACAAACTAACACATAGTTTAGACATAGACATAGAAGATTTATTTTGTGTCGAATATTACAAACATGATATAACATAAGCCCTGTAGGGCTTTTTCTTCGACAAACATGTGTAAAACAACAACATTATCACAGTGCATGCACAAATTAAAACGAATAAATAACTATATGCAACATCACAGAATTTTATATATACATACATGTAAACCTTAAAACTTTTTGTTATCATGAAAAACAAAAAACGGGTAAATAAAAACAAATAATGGTACACATACAAGTAAACATAACATGAACTAGGACGAACATAAAGGACACTTACAGTCGAGATTTTCCCAGGTACGGATCAGCCTCCTGAAATGTGGATAGGAATCTGTGATTCGCATCTCATTTGGGAGGCTGTTCCATATCCGGGCGGCCTCGAACCGAAAGGACTTGATGCCGTACCTTGTTGTTTTAACTCTTGGGACGTCTGCTGTATTCTCGTTCCTGAAATTGTAAGTTGAAACTTTGATATTTACAAGGTTTTGAATATATTCAGGAGATATTTTGTTAACAATTTTAAAAACTTTAGAAGCCATCTTTTGCATTCTCTGCACATGAAGAGGAAAAGTGTTTGAATTAACCAACAATGTTTTTAAAGGTGAGGTAAAATCATTATTTATAAATCTAAGTGCTCTCTCCTGTATTCTTTCTATTTTATTTGTGCTGGCAGCACTACAAAAATGCCAAGCTAAAGGACAGTAGTTAAAATTTGAGACAATAAATGAATTATATATAGTCAGTTTTCCTTGTTTAGTTAAAAACCTCCCAAGTCTTTTCAAGACGGCCAACTGTTTTGATGCCTTCTGACAAATTTCAGAAATATGTTTATCCATTTTTAACATATGATCAATATTTATACCAAGCAAAGTGACATTCTCTTCACATTTGATTTGTGTCCCACCTAGGTCGAAAGAGTCTATGTTTTCATAGGCTCTTTTACCAATACATATGGCTTGAAATTTCTCCGGGTTGGCCTTCATAAAATTGTTCTCAAACCATTTTATCAGATTTAGACTTTCTTGTTCTAAAACATTTTTTAAAATATGTAAATCTTTGTGAATAAAAGAGACGGTATTATCGTCAGCATAGTTATAAATAAAACTCTGCACAACAAAATAAAATATATCGTTGATGAAAACGTTGAAAAGGAGGGGTCCTAAAATCGAACCTTGGGGAACTCCTTTAAAAAGATCCTTCCAGGTACTGGCATTGGCTCCGAGTCTAACCTGCTGCTTCCTTCCACTGAGATAGCTGTCCAGCAGGCCAACTGCCCCAGTGGAAAGACCGTACGCCTTCAACTTAGCAACAAGAAGCCTATGAGGCAAACAGTCAAACGCCTTGGACAAGTCCATGAGTATAGCGGCAGCACACTCATGTCTGTCCAAGGCCATGCGCCAGTCCTCAAGCAGTCGCAGCAGGGTAGACTGGCAGCCAAAACCCTTCCGGAAGGCGGCTAGAAAAGGATTAAAAATTTTATCAAAATGCTCTGTTAGCTGATCGTGCATTATGCGCTCGTATACCTTAGATATCGTGGGTAGTATACTCACAGGTCGGTAATTTTCCTTATTTAAGGGGTCTTTCTTTTTAAAAAGGGGAATTACTTGTGCTCTTTTAAGCCCTGTCGGAAATTCGCAGGCTATAAATGAAATGTTTATTAAGTTTGAGATGTGATAACTCAAAGAAGGAGCACATGCTTTTATAATCTTGGCTGATATATTGTCAACTCCGGTTGCTTTCTTTGTATTTAGGTTTGAGATAACTTTCTCAACTGTATCATTCGAGACGGGCGTAAAAGAAAAGGTATCTGTTGAAGAAGGGACTTTCTCCTTAATCTTTTCAATGCTGGGATGGTCGGAAAAATCGGGGTTATAATTACATTTAGTATTTCCAATGCCTTTGGCCACGTTTACAAAGAAGTCATTGAACACCTCGCTGACTTCAGGCTGAGACGAAATCATTTTATCATTTTCACATAATATGATTTCTGACCCACCATCAGACCCCTTCTTTGATAAGAAGGGTTTGATAGTAGGCCAGAAATCTTTAGACTTTGGCCCTCCAGCACATCGTTCAAAAAAGTAATGTCACATTGATGTCTTTTTTAGTTTAGTGACAAAATTGCGTTGTTTCCTGTATTGCTCCCACGACTGGGAAGTTTTGTATTTTTGAAATTTGTTGAAACACATACGTTTCTTGTATATTGCTCTACGTAGTTCGCCGTTCATAAACGCAGGCTTTCTTACTTTGGAAACTCGCTCTTTGATGGGTGCATGCTCGTCAACGACGTCCGAGAGAAGCCTCTCATGAGCCCAGTATATGTCGTCAATGTCATCAAAGACATACGCCGCATGAAAAGGGATCTCTCCGACGTCCCTCTCGAACTGAGCCGCATCAAAGTGCTTAAAACTGCGATACTTACTTTTGATTTTTTCATTTCGGACTGTGGCACCCTTGACCACGACACCAATCATATTGTGCCAGTCACTGATACCGCAGCCGAAATTAATAGCGTTGAAGCAATATTGAGGCTGGTTTGTTAAAATAACGTCTACCAGTGACGGATTACAATTTTTCATATAGCAGGTTGGTGACTTTATCATATTTTTCAAAGTGAAAATGTCACACAGATCGTTCAGAGTACTGCTTTTTGACTCTACTAAACAGTCATAATTTAGGTCTCCAGTAAGCATTATATTGTCATAGTGTACGCTGACTTTGTCGAGACCTTTTGTTACAATATCAGAAAAAAGTTTATTTTCGACAGAAGGAGGTCTATACATCCCAATCACAGCCCATTTACGATTGTTTATTGTAGTTTCTAATACAATGGACTCAATGGGTATGTCAAATTCCAAGTCCTGTCTGCGTCTGGCTGGAAGGGTAGAGCTTACATACGCAAGAAGCCCACCACCGTGCGCAGTCCGATCATTTCTGAAGGCTCTGTAGCCAGGAACGTTAAAGCCTTGTTGGTTGAAACTGTCATCAAGTTTCGTTTCCGCGAAAAAACATATATCTGACAACTTATCAAAAAGCAAGTCGCCTAACTCCATAAATTTATAACGGAAACTGTTAACATTTAGGTGTGTAATAATCACATTTTTCGGGAACTTCTCCCTAACTTGCCTCAGATCAGGAAACGCATCTTTTTCCCGGACACTGTCATTTTGTCCCGCACTGGCTTGTGATGCGTCAAGAGCACTAACTCCGTCCGAAACGTCCACACTTGTATAACTGCAGTCTGGACTTAAACTGCTATTGAACGTTTCGTCTCCAATACTCGAACAAGCGAAGAAAGAATCAGTGATAGTCGGAAGCCTGTTTGAGCATAACTGACAATAGAAACTATCGTCGCATTGTCCCAAGCGATGATATTCTTGAACGTTTATCAAAGGTTCGGTACATTTTCTGTGTATCCACTAGTGGTAGATTTTGTAAGACAGGAATGACATGTTAACTCTTTCATTACAAAAGAGTAGATTTTTCAATATTTCTGATGTGTCACTAAAAAACTTTATGTGACTATTGAAGAAAACATACCAATCTACAATATTGACTGTTTAAAATCACTCCAGTGTGACTAGATCGCTGAGTACTCCATTGTCACCATTTTTTACACAATATTTTCATATTTCTGTCAGCCATTGTTCTCAGTTAACACATGTGCAAACTGACCTTCTGTGTAAGTTCAGTGAAATACAGTGTATGCCCATTGATGATTAAAAAAAAAAAAAAAAAAAAAAGAAATGGATAATCCAATAGCAACATATGACAGACACATTAAGCAGGGCCCTTTTATTTTGCTTGCTTTGGCTTATTGAAACCTAAATACCGTATTCGTACTAATTAGCGCACAGTGCGCTTAACTTTTCAAAATTACTAAAAGATGAGGTAAGAAACACACACTAAGAATGAAAACAACACATCAAAATGCTGAAATAACCATGTCATATCTTTCAATGGTGACTTTTGGTGATGTCAATAAGTGTTCAAATTGTTGCAAAGTAGTTTATGATCATTTACTGTTCAGTTTTAATGCGTCATATGCGTTAACATTGTGTAGAATTGGTGTAAAATAACAATTTACTACTGGTGCAGTGTGTGCTTATGCACGTGTTTTTAGGAAACAACCAGGGTGTGTGCCTATTGGAGCATGTGCGCTAATTAGAACCAATATGGTATTTCTGAAGTTATTTTTCAATGGACAAGACATATGCTGATTCCTTTTTGAATGGCCTATATGCTAGGGCCTTATTAAGTTTCATGGAATAAGAATGCCTTGTGAAAAGATTGTTGACATGTATATTTTTCTGTCAGTAAATATAACTCTTTGCTGAATTGTGCCCCTTTGATTATTATAATCTTGTGTGCAAGATATCTATAAACATAAAAATAAGAAAAAAAATGATTGTTTGTTTCTTTGAATTGATGCTGAACGTCCCAGTCAACAGTTTTGGAGATGTTGCCTCCATTTTAATCAACTTTTACCCCCCAAAAAAGGTAATGACATCCAAAAAATGATTCAAATATAATGACCCTAAAGCAATAACAATGCTTACATGTATAGTGCTAGTATTTGTGTATTGAGAATATGTTGGTCAGGATGGTAGATATATAGGGGTGCTTGCACCTGCGCCATTAGCAACTGTGATATGGTCATAGAGCTGCAGACCAGCATATCCTATAATGGCTTTTTGATGAAACCTATAAATAAGGCTTTTTCAGGGGTGCGTTTCTTGACCAGAATGGACCGGAATGAGCACTTTTAAGGGAATGGACAACTGGAATTGGCATTATGCTATGGATTTTGGTGCTTTAAATATATGTTATTTGCAGAAAAACATACTTCTGTAGGCATATAGATAGTTTGCCCAAGATATAATCCAACCAAGTTTAGCAAAATTGACTTCCCAGGGTGGTAAACTTAGCTCATTGGCGGGGACTGTGTTGTGGCTACTGTTCAGAGGTTTATTTGATTAAAATATAGAGAGATCACCAGTGTTTGTTATACAGCAAGACAGAGGTGAACAAAAATAGAAATTAGTAAAATGTGCTGGTACTGTAGCAGTGACCTAGCACCTGACATAGGCTACCACATCGAACAAACTGTACTTAAACCACACGATTTTCGAACAAATGACTGTCTTTCCCCAAAAACCAAATAAAAAGTACTCCAGGACACATATGAATGTCCATTCTGGTAGTCCATTACCGTAATCAGGCCCCTTCTGGTACCGGAAGGCAACACTTGTTCAGGAAGACTGGGAACTGACACCAACATTTTACTGCAACAGCCATTACCTAATGTTTATTTGAAGGCTAACACCCTTGCTAGAGGCAAACAGTGTTTATCTGGGTACAGTGGCAGATTAAGAGGGGGTTTGCTAGAAAGAACCCTCCTCTGGGACCAACTTATTTCATTTTCATGGGTCAATTGAGGGCAAAGCAGATAAAAAGGAGACCCCCCCCCCCCATTGGAGACTTTGAACCCCCCTCCAGAAATCTTTTTCCTTCTTTATTTTTCTTCAGATACTGAGTTGATCAATTTCTGACATAAATCACCTTCATCCGCCCTAAGGTGGGATTGCACCGTTAGGTAAATTAAAATGTATGTTCTGTTCAAATACCAAAGCAGAGTCGTTGGGGCGACTTGACTTGCCCAAGATATAAATTAAGCAAACTATACTCTGCAAGTAAACAAGTCAGTTTATCTGTGTATATAACACACAATAAAATGTATTGATTGGAATGCTGTGTTATTTATTGTTACATGTATGTTGTGGTGAACACTTATTGTATACCAAATAAAATATTCTATTCTATTCTATGCTACCAGTTTTTGTGGTGCAAAATTTTGATGATGTACTGTATACCAAAATGTCACATGACATCATGCACATGGATTTGCTGATTTCTGTTGGATGAACAAGTAAACAACTGGAAATTTTACTAATTATCACTGTTTTTGGTGGAATACTGTGTAATTTGATAGAACCATGAATGGAATAATATGAATATACAGTGACATCATGTGATCATGCTGTTTTGACATCCAAATGGTGAGATTTTGTAATTGACTTTTATAGGCATGGCTTCAACTAGAACCGATAGCATGTAGTGAATACGAAATTGATCGGTTCTTTTTCTAGAACTATGTATCCACCTGTCGCAAAAATCGCACATCAGTGCTTGCTGATTGTTCCTGACAGGTCTGGAACATTCGATACATGGGGTTTGGGTAGGTCCAGGGTTGGTTGGGATATCCCCACTCAGCAACAGTGTCAGTATCAAGAAATATTTTCTGGTACAGCTAATACTTGATCGCCTCGGGGCCTCGGATGGTCGCCCTTTTGTAAACAATGTCCTTTGTGTGAATTTGGACAAAATTTCAAGGCAAAAATCTGACTTGCCTGTACTTTTAATCCTTGTTATAAACACATCAGAAGCATCAGTACTCCAGTCCCCTTCATACGGAATGTTAAAAATAAAAAGTTTATGATGAATGAAGGTTAAAAATCCATAAAATACGAGAGCACTGAAAACACCTGTAATAGCTGCCATAACTGCAACTGCAACTAGTTTCACAAAGTTTTCAAGTTTTATCTGTCACAGGTAACAAAACATTGCTGCCATGTTGGCCGCTTACAAAGTGCCAGGTGGTAAGGGTGACAACCTCCAGAAACCCATTTAATTATATGTATTACTTGCATGGACAAGTCCTGGAGGTTGTCACCAGTGCTAGGTACTTGGGGGTGGACAGTGTCTTGTCCTGGAATTCTCACATAGACAGGATCACTGGAAACGCAAATCGTACTCTCGGTTTCATAAGAAGAAACATTCGGACTAAACTACCCAAGGTGAGAGTGACTGCCTACAACACCCTAGTACGGCCCCAACTGGAGTATGCCTCCCCCATATGGGACCACTCCTCCAAAAAGAAAGTACTCCAGATAGAAAAGATCCAAAAGAGAGCGGCTCGCTGGACCACAAGTGATTTTAGCACTAGGTCAAGTGTTACAGCGATGCTGGAAAAACTTGGTTGGCGATCCGTCCAACAGAGACGAGCAGATGCACGCCTCTGTCTCTTCTACCGTGTTCTCTATGGACTTGTGGCAATTCCCATGCCTGAATACATCCAGCCCAATTCCCGCGTGTCCAGATATTGCCACTCAATGGCCTTCCGCCAAGTCCACACCTCAGCAGACTATTACAAATACTCCTTTTATCCCCCGGCAATTGTCCAGTGGAAAGCTCTCCCAGAGTGGGTGGTGTGCTTGCCAACCCTTGATTCAAGGAAGCAGTTGGTAAGCTGCACCACTCCAGGCCGTAGATCCTTACATGATGCTTTTAATTTGATTTTAACCCTCTTCTCACCTACTTTTAACCTCTCATCTTTGCTCACCTCACTATCTTATCTTACACTTTATCTCATTTACTCATCTTTTATTTCAGCACTGACACCTGTCTAGAATGCCTGCGAAGGACAGTATATAAAGAAAGTAAATTGCCGCCTTTGATTTACCAGGGAATTTCTTGAACTAAATGTTTGTTTATTCACTATACGATGTTAATGGCTTGTTGAATTTACAAACATCTAGCAAACTTAAACTTTATGTATAAAGTACCTCAGTCATCGTGTGATATGTCCTCTCTTTACCGCCTAGCTGGTATCTGGATTAATTGAAGTTTTAAATTTGATTGTGGCAGTTCCTGTACCTTTTATTCTTTCTTTTCCTTAATACACTTGGCAAAGATCGAATGTATTTGCACAGACGCTATAGCCTATACATGTATCATCACACAAGTAAACAAGTGGTCACAGCTGGGGATTATAATTACATGTATGTGTATGGTTTGTTAGACTTGACCTCTTTCCTGGGAAGACTTATACATTCTAAGTGGTTAGCCAGTATCGGCGCCTGTCAGTGAGAATGTAAGCAGCTTTGGTATGGAGACATAACTAGCGGAAGCCCAACTATATCTGACATATTTCTCGCAGTCCCAATGGGTGGGAAAGAAACCACTATTCGTTGCTTTACAAAGCAACAGAGACAGAGTACGTTAAACTTTTTGTTTGTATGTTCTCGTACTACGTTCAAAGTTGGCCTAAGACGTCTGAGATCGGGAAATTCAATATGACAAGAACGTATTGTGTATAATCACATTTCACCGTATCTCTATACTATATACTGTATATATGGATTACATGGATTGCACTCCGTGTAATACTCTGTTTATGAGGTGTTTGGAGTACTTGGCAGATTCAGATTACAACGCTTTGTGTTATTTCAATCCTAACGTATAGCGAAAGGAAAATTTAACGTAAAATAAGCAAAGTTCAGCAGTGAGCATGATAAACTCGTACGAACGTTCATATGTGCGCAATGTAGACATCTACATGTATTTCGATATCTATGCCATCATTATACGAGATTCCTTTGATACATTCAACCCCTTTGCTTTCATTCGGGGTCTGATGCACAGATTTACATCGGGGTCTGATGCACAGACTTACATACACACTTTTGTTTGCATTGTAAACGACAAACTTCAGTCAGATAAAAAACAAACACATTTTTCAATGCTGAAGAATACATTTATTTTTAATCAAATAAGATAACAAAATGATTGATAATAATTCTGTTCTCGGGTCCATGTATTCTCGAGTCGTCATCATTGGTGGCTTGTCGATCACTTCTTACTGCAATGCATAAAATAATAATAATAATAATAATAATAATAATAATAATAATAATAATAATAATGATAATAATAACTTTATTTCAAGATAACAAAATAACATATTTGGCAAGTATACCAGTCTAACATGTGATCCTCAGTTTTTTAAATGATTGTAGATTGTAATGATATGAAAAACTGTGGAACATCAATTTTAGATGATCACACAGAAACAAGAAAACAAACATTCGGATTTAACAGCACGCACAGCAGGAAACAAGATCGGATGTTAATAAGATGGCAATTTTTTGCTCAAAGGTTTATCAAAATGCTCACGTATTGTATATTACCTGGTGTTTAATACTTGTTTTTTCCTCCGCTTCCTCCGTAGCCATTGCCAAAACCACGGAAGAGTTCCAAGAAAAACATCAGGAAAATCACTGAAATTAGGAATATAATGTAATGTAAGAACGGAAATTAATATTAATAATATTAAGGGAGTTAATATAACCTTAACCCATATTTGACGAATGGATTTTCCCAAAATTATCATTAGGATGAGTCCACTTTCATTTTTAGGGGAGTCAGGAGTGATTTTTAAATTTTATTCAATTTTTCGATGAAAATTCTCTAAGCAAACAGAATAGCCCCAGATGGGACGCAGCGTGCTGCGGCGTCACATCTGGGACTATCCTGTTTGCCTATGTCCAATAAAAGGGACGCCAGGCTTAAATGAGTTAATATTTTTAATTGTCGGACAGATGTGTCAGATCTTTAATTTGTCACACGGAGCAATAATTTTGTTGTTTCCGTATAGAAATTTAAATCTATCTTTACGGGTTTACATATACAACACATAGTCATAAAATTTCTTTGTAACATGTGTTTATTTTGTTGCTAAATGCTCTCGAGTAAACATTTATGGTCATTTTGAGACAGCATGTTCATTATTATGGAGCTTCAAACCAAACCTGAGATAGCACGACATCACAAAGTGCTGACAAGACATCACATTTAGCGCTTAATAGTACCACCTAAGAAAGCTACAGTAGTTGTATAGGGATTCCCAACACAGACACTAAGCGGGAAATACATGCAGCTACAGTACAGTACTTGTATAGGGACTCCCAACACAGACACTAAGCGGGAAATAAATACATGACAACACAAGACAGTACACCCCTTACATTAAACAACGGTCAAAAGGACAAGGTGACTAATGTAAGTTCTATTCGGACCAGAACGATAGCCATCTCGCAGTTTAATACGCTGGTATACTATATATTTGTATTATCCTCAAATAACCGTAGTCTGTGATGCTTAGTAAATAAAATCGGTGCAACGAAGAAAGCAAAGACGAAAAATGATGCTTGACTAAATTATTGACAAATACGTGTAACTTACGCATGAAAAAGAATTGCATGATGCCACCCTGTCCAACCGGAGCGATTCCACCACCACCACCGCCGCCGTAGTAGGGTGTTGGGTAGTAACCTCCCTTCATTGGCATCGGGTACGCCATGTAACCGGCATATGCAAACGTCATCATGACGCAGCAGATCACGACAGTCAAACCGAGACTTAGTAGTTTGCTCATGGTGATTGGTGTTTACTGAAATAAATAATAGAAATGAGTTTATTTCATGAAGAGAAGTAAACAATTCAAAAGAATACAAAACGTTCTGAATGAAATATCTTAATCGATTCGGCCAGTAACATGAGTGATAAACTCCCAGACACCCGCAACAAAAACATGTTTGAAATGAACCCAAATAAAGAAATAAAAATGAAAAAAGAAATTACGGAAATGTGCAAAGTCTTCATTGAATTTGCTCAAACCCCTTATTTAATTGTCCAACCACTTTTGCTATTTGTCCAACGAAGTTTGTTAATCGAAACCTTATTCAAATATTGATGACATGTAGCATCTATGTTTCCATACATTTTAAACATAACTTACATATACGGCTAGATGTCTGTATAAGAACGTTCGGCAACAGCGCCTCGCTTGAACGTCGCCGACGTTTTATACCCTCATATATTACCGGAAACAGCGTGGCATCCCTTCCCTTGTTCAATTTTCAGTATAAAAACCTTCCCATAAAATATATAATGGATCGTCAATTTTAAATCGTCATATGATTAGCTCCAGAGAAAAATGACGTTGTACGTTAAAGAAGTCAATGTACTCTTAAAACATCGCGCATGTAGATAAAAAAAACACCTTAGATGTGGAGAAAACGTATGCTTAACCCATATTTGACGAATGGATTCTCCCATCGTTATCATTTGGATGAGTCCACTTTCGTTTTTAGGGGTGTTAGGAATGATTTTTAATTTTTATTCAATTTTTCGATGAAAATTTTCTAAGCAAACAGAATAGCCCCAGATGGGACGCCGCGTTCTGCGGCGTCACATCTGGGGCTATGCTGTTTGCCTATGTCCCACAAAAGGGACGCCAAGCTTAAATGAGTTAAGGAAACGGTGTGGAGAAAAGCATTTGCTAAGTAACGATACACGACCGATTTGATATGGTTATTTAGGGTGCTATACGATCGAAGATAATTGTAATGTGCAAAGAATAAACCTTCCTCCACCCATCGGGAATGTGAAATAAATGGGCTACATTGTCCTCCAGACAAATCTGGTGCCGCAACACTGGTTAACCGCTTGAAAAGTCTGAGCCTGTCGTTATTTCCAATCATCTATATATATATTTATAAACCTAAGTTGTTAAACTGGGCGATGATCTCTTGCAGAGTATTTCGTATGTAATGGCTGGGTAGAAATTCCATAAATTGAAAATGGCATTCCGACATGACCATACTTGGAATAGCTGTTGACTGAGGCCTCTGAACACTGTCTCTCAGCAGTGAAAAAAATAATTATCTTTATTTCTTTATTTCTTAAATAGTAGTTGTTTATGTGCCGGTGGGTTCTTTGAACGACTGACGAGGCCAATTTTAGCCATAAGCTATTGGATAGCGTCTTTATTCGTGAGATGCTGGCTTCTATCTGTACTGAACAATATATCGTCTCTATAACTCGTTTGGTCATATATGTATATGGTTTTCAGATCATCAGGAATTGTCTCCATGTCCTTTCTCTCAGACTAAATTTCTTCTGCTTTCCTTTGTCAGCTTGGAGGTCTGGACTGTCTTGCAAATTTTGTTGTAGGCTATCTTCTTGGATACTGACTTCGTTTCATCTTGACGAACCTTGTGTAGTCGTTGCTTTCATCAAGAAACGTCGGGATTTATTCATCAATCCCATGTAAACATGTCATGGTGCTTGCAGGGTGGATAACCTGAAGTTGCTATAGCCGAGGAATGAACTGGTTTTGCAAAACAGTAAAACTTTCTTCTGGGTCCTCTGAACTGAAATTATTTGCATCCATCTGGTTGCAAATGTCATATAAGAAAGCTTGTCTGAGCATGCTGACTTGATTAAGCTTAAGGAGACTTTCCTGCCTTAGGCACCGCAGGCTGGACTAAGATCTTTTCTGTCTATAAATCTGTGATCTGTTCTATACATAATCTTTGACACTCTGACATAATGTCTATTTATTCTCCGCACCAAGGCATGTCAGTAGTCTATGCGATACAAGTGTTCGGGTCGGGGATGCATCCAAGACGTTTGTTTTTTTTTATTTGGTAGACGGTTTGTTTTTGTGATTGAAGGATCCTGTTCAGCATACTCCCAAAGAAGCAAGAGACCATTGCACTGTCGCACTTTCTAACTACGACTGTATCTGTAACTCTTTATACCAACCTAGGTATTAATGTCGCCAGGATGATAAAAGGTACAAGTAGGCAAAGATCAGGAAAACCCTGTTTGGACGGGGTGTTACAGAACTGTCATTGTCAAAGACATCATAGAACTTGTCTTTAACCTCATCTGAAATTGTTAATGTAGGTGCATTATTAAGCGCAGACAATCTGACAATGATGGTCAGTTCAAATCGACTGCTAAGAGGGACCCCCGGCGAATGCTTCTGATGAGCCGCAGTGGGCAGTGAACCATGAATGCGCTTCGCCAAAAATTTAGCATAATTATTTTTCTAAAGGAGGCAAAAATATCTGATTAGAACTTATCCCAGTGAATAACAATTTCGACACAATCGTCTCTATTAATGTTAAACATTGCAATTTTGCTATACTTTAAAACATTTTTATTCCTTCCAGAAATGTCAGTGTTTGATGTCAGGTCTCCACTCAGTTTTGTTTGTAACAGATCATTCCAACATACTCTTCCTTGACATTGGGTGAATTTTGTTCTGACATTGCGTATAGTGTGCAAAATTCAGCATTAAGAAACACGGCTTATCATAAAAATAATGCATTATTAACATATACAACAATTTACAAAATCTAATAGGCCGAGACAAAACTGTCATTTGTTCTTTGCTACAACATGCTTCCTTTCTAAATCAATGAATGCTGAAGTCGTAATATGCTTTGGAAATATTTAGATATTTTGCAGACCATTCTGCTTTAGCACTATAAAACTAGAATATGCTTAACTTTTGGCGAGATGTATATTTGTTTGAGGAAACTTTTTAGGCCCCTTCCCATGCTACGGGATGAATGTTGTGTTTCTTAAGAGGTCTGCTCAGTTACTCATTCTGGCGAATTCTGCGACAGGGATTGACACTTATAAGGCTTGTATAGGGTATTTTGGGATACGGGATATTGGCCTATTTTTTAAGGGATACTGGGATATTTGTGTTCTTATTTTGGGACATTGGATATTCAGGAATTTTGGGATATGGGATATTGGAAATTATTTTGGGATACGAGTTAAATTAATTTTGGGATATTGGATATTTTGGACGGTTTATTTTGGGATATGGGATATTGCCTACCTCCCTAACCAAGCCTCACTAATTGCGCCTGAAACGTTCAGAGGAATATTTCCACACCGTAAAGGCCTTTTAATATATTTACCCCATTTGGATTTTACTAGTCTTTGTATCGACTACCTTGTTAAACGATGTAAATTACAGTCATAATCGGCTCCATGTTGCCAAATCTATAGGGTCACTGGCCGAAACCATGGTAGGGCCCATCCCCTTTCTCATTATATGTTCACTGCTCTTAAAGGATCTCAGGTTAATTTTTATTTTATCTACTTACACAAGTTTAGCAAATTTACTATGTGCATAGATGAGCCCCGTCATTCCACTACTTTCTAAATCTAGAATTCCCAGCCTCTAGCCACCTTCTGTGCTTGTACAGCTCGGCTCATGTCGAACCTGTTCGGAAACCACATTATTGATTTTTTTCATGACGCGGCTCAAATGTACTATTTAAGTAAGCGGTGTCCGGAAGTGTCCGAGATGCAAAGTCGTCGATACGCGCAAGATGTACTCATCTTTTATTCATTATACTACGATTGAGCCGCCTCGTGGGAAAACCAACAATGTGGTTTCCGACCGGGTCCGACACAAACCGGCCTGTACAAGCACAGAAGCAGGCTAGAAGCTTGAAATTTTGTGGTTAAGTAGAGGAGGAATTGTACCATCCGAGTAGCGAAAACAAAGGCGCTGAACCGCTTACCGCGAAGCTGATCTGCGTCTTTGTTTTCGCCTATGCAGATTGTTGGTTTTCCCATGAGGCGGCTCAATTAATATTTTCGACTGTCCTGTCAGTGCGGTTTATGGTACATGTTCATCGTAAGATTTTTTTATTTTTTTCATAATCATATGAACTGGCCAAGTTATGTTTTTGAAATGTAATTAAACGAATTTAATATTTGAAACCGTTTCCTTGTATATATGTTCGTTTGGCCATTAGCAGGGCGCGCCGTTCCCTGGTCATGTGAGGGTTGTGACGTTACCCACTAGAAATCAATCAGTTTTGATTTCATGATTTCTTCCTTGATCTGACAGGTGTTTTTGCCTGAAGATGATATTTTAGATGAAAAACATATTAATCATATGTTTTAAGCTATTAAATTAAATTTCAAAACATCATAAAATATCATAATTGTTAGGCGCGATGCGAAAAATGTATCCGTAGTTTGCGCTTATCCAAACACCAGGGACACATTCTAGTGTATACTCGTACAGTCTGGTCTTTGACTTTGACTTTGATGTTTGCCGGCAATAACAATGCCGACGATGGATAGATAATTGGAGATCCTGAAATTCCGTGTTCAATGTTTATCATTATTGTCCAGCATTGTTGTTGGTCACTCGTGACGAGGGTTATAACATAGATACATATGAACTTCGTTGGGTGTGGTCTCGGCTAAATAAACGTGGAAAACATCGGTAGTGTTGAGATTAACAAAATGTAAAGAGCCTAGTCTCAGACCGTTATAGTCCTCATCTTGGCGTATGGAAGAATAAAAGAATCTATGATGGGGTTGAGGCCGAGACAAAGAAATCTCAGGCAAGTTTTCAGATTATTCAAGCCTCATCCGAGGCTCTGCCGAGGATGAGACTCGAATAATCTGAAAACGAGCCTGAGATTTCCTTGTTGAGGCTTCAACACCATCATTGATTATTTTTCTCACCCACCTTTTAAAACATTTTGACTCTGAATAGGCTTCAAGTTCTGTTCAGGCAGCCTTTTTGTTTGGACATAAAACAATATGTAAATTAGCCAGTGAAACAAATAAAAATAATTTTGTATTTGCACTCACCTTACAAAAATATTAAATCATCATTTTGTTTTATTCACAAAATTCCCGGCAATTTTTTTTTTATTATTTTTTATGAGAGCAGCAGACTACAATACTCTTGATATCTTCCTGAAATTAACACCTGCTAGGCTATTTTTGTCTTTGACAGTTGCTCATCACTTCCTTATATGGAAGTAAGCATGAGGTGTACATTTCTATTAGCTAAATACAGAAATGATTGTCATTTTGAGACAGCTAAAATTGTACTAGTACTGAGACAGAAATATCTCAGACAGGCACACAAAGGGATATGCTTGTCTGGTGGGTGAGAAAAGGCTGTGCCATTACCATCTCTCATATATATATCAGATATTGCGAGCATCACACAAAATAAAAGCGACCTTTTTACAACTGCATGAATGTTGTTTAACATCCCATTCAAGTAGGAACGTTAACGTCCGAATTTTTTATACCCATCCCATTTAGAGCACTTAAGTCTGTATAACTGCACAACTGCACATCGTCATGCAGCTTAGGATAATGATAAGAAAGAGTTACAAGTTTATAAAACTAACAATTGAGCCCGCCTGTGCTTTGCCGGTAATTTTTCCAATTTTGAGACATCAATTGACTTGTAACGTGAGAAGAATTCATTAGATTGCCGACCACTGATATGTATTCCACATCCCCGCTCCCCCCTCAATATGAATATTCTGATGTGCATCATGTGCCTAAAGAAGCAATTCCAATGGGTCACTTATCAACTTATCAACCTCCCTGTCACGAACTTTGACGTGCACTAAGGCTTCATACAATGTAGTGTAGTGTCGTCTGAGTAGCCGCTTATTGGGAAATAGCTGCTCTCCGGGCTTGCCGTATATGTCTGTTTGAATAAGTACGTGTACCTGATTTTCAATTTAGTTTTTTTTTGGAGTGGGAATTTCTTTCTATTTGCGCCATTCCCTGATCATCGCTTACTTTTATCTTTTTTCTATAGTGTTCTGTCAGTGGCAATGTATTTGACAAGACTTGAGCACCAAGCGCCTTATTGTAATGCGGCAACTAATGTCTTGAAATATAGTAGCATCGTTCAGGTACTGAGCAGATGAGGCGTAGGCCGACCGGTCTCCTCGGACTGGCTTCACATTGCTGCAATAGATGTACTGTATGTAGCGCAAACTCACTGCGCAGTTAATTACATACATGTACCAAAGGCAGATTTTAGTCAATGGTGGCCCAATTCAAATTTGTACTTTTGAAAAGTATATATTTTATTAAAACTGAAGTATGACGTCAATTAATAATCAATCAATTTAATAGTTCTACACGAGGACGAGCGCGTGATATGGGATGGCTTCGCCGCCGGGCTGCCACGATCGTTTCCCCGGCCATCTGGGGGCTTTATAAGCTGAGCTGAGCCGGGCCTAGTCGCCACACTTCTCTAGACTTAGACAAACGGCCAGATCAGGTGAGCTAATTAGTTTCTCAGTTGCTACCTTTATATTCAAGAAATAAAATTGTTTAAAATATTTTGTTTAAAAAGTATTTTTTATTTATTTATTTATTTATTTATTTATTTATTTATTTATTTATTTTGATATTGTTATTCTTACAATATTCTTGAATATTGTTATTCTTACATGTTCGATTTTCGCCACGTTTTGTTTATAAAATACTTATAATACAATTTCTACACGAAAATGCGAACAAAGTCAGACTTCGCGTCGTTAACTCGTAAGCATTGTGTCCTATTTGTGGGACAACAGAACAGCCACATATGTGACACTATAGAATGCGGCGTCCGATCTAGGGCTGTTCTATTAATTTTGCTTAGTGAAACTTCATCCAAAATGGAATAAAATTTTAAAGTCACTCTTGAAGCGCCTAAAGTAAAAAAGTGGACTCCCCCAAATGATAATGATATGCAAGTTCGTCAGTCGTCAAAAATATATTATAAAGAGAATGTAATTTCTTTTTTCAGCATAAGGAATCATGAACAAGCTTATTCTCGGCTTCTTCGGCGTGTTGTGTGTAGCCTCATTAGCCAGGGGCTACTACAACTATGGAATGATGCCATACCCCGCCACTGGGGGCGGCGGCTGGGGCGCAACGGGCGGGTGGGGCGGATCGGGGGGATTTGGCAATGGAGGGTTCATGGAATTCTTCTTCATGCGTAAGTTATATAATGCTGATTCCATTTTGTAAAAAAATGCATAAGCATTTGATATACTTTGCCTAATACAAAAAGTCATATGAAAAACACCATAGAAACATCTCCATGTGAAATTGACCACATCCAACCCCGCATTTTAAAGCAATCTACCTTTACCTCGTCAACCCTCTATAGGGTGTCCTTTTTAGATATATTGTTTGTAAATCTGATCTTTAATACTGATTTCTACCAATATCAATAAATCAAAAAACATCCTCTTTCTTTCTTTCTTTCTTTCTTTCTTTCTTTGCGAATCAAACATAAATATTGTTACATCTACACTTTTGCAGTGATCTTCTTGATGTTCATGTTTGAGATCATCGGCGGATTCGGAAGTGGCGGATGGGGTGGCGGCGGTGGCGGCGGCAAGGGTGGAAGTTACGGCTATGGCGGTGGCAAAAGTAACCATAACTATGGTAACAGTGGTGGTAACTATGGTAACAGCGGTGGTAACTATGGTAACAGCGGTGGTAACTATGGTAACAGTGGTGGTAACTATGGTAACAGCGGTGGTAGCAGCGGTGGTTACAACGGCGGTAGTGGTAAATGGGGCGGTAGTGCTGATTGGGGAAGCAGTGGTGATTGGTGGGACAACGGCAGCGGTAGTGGCTGGGATAAGAAGTAAAAAACCCTGATTTCGGTAGGTACCACCAGTCTTGTATGTGCGCGCTTTTCATTACGAAAACATGCCCATACAATGCATGTGATTTTGTGAAGCTGTAAAAATTGAAACATTTCAATCAATTTTTATACATATATTTTTTAAACTTTTGCTCAAAACATTGATTGTGGGTACACGTTAGAACCGCCTCGGCGAGGCAGTTCTAATGAGTACCCACAATCTATGAGTACCCACAATCTATGAGTGCCCACAATCTATGTTTTGAATCAAAACTAAGAAAATAATGTGTACGCCTGTGTACCCCAATTTTATAATATATAGGTATACATTAGAAGGGCATGTTTTCGTAATGATTTGTCGACCAGAATAATTGTCCAGAAATTTTAGTTTTCTTAACTAAGAAGTACTCTATTATAAGCTATGTTTTCAAACGTTGTCGACAACTGACATCCCTTCTGTACAGAACATATTACCAGTAGCGTAAAATACTATAAGTCTGTGTTAAAATACAAAACTCTGCGTCATTTAATGTTAATTTAGGTCATTTCTGTGCTTGAAGTCCATAATATGTGCTAAACACATTAAACTAAGCCTACTGAACTAAAAACAAAACACAAAACGTGTGTTTTACCATTTCGAGTTAACCTAACAAATACGCTGGCTCGGTAGAACGATGGCTTTCAATAATACAGAAAAGGTGGAATGAAGTACATGTAAGACATCATTTCAACAAGCCACTCTTTCTCATTTAATCTGCGACGCTTATCTTTTTTCAAAGATATTTCTTGTTTTCTATATTTTCAGATTTCTCTTACAAAAAACCGACCTGAAACCGACGACATTGAATTTATGACAATAATGACACAATAAGCTCAGGACATAAAACGATGTACATGAAATTTGTTTCTATAAATAAAATATATCTCTGCATATGACACATTTTGTTGTTCATTGACTTAAATAGACTAGACAGACCAGAGGTTATTGCTAAATGTTTTTTTGTCTGTGTGATTTGTTGCTTAATGTCCCAGTCAACAGTTATAGTAATTTCGGGGCATTGCCTCCATTTTATGGATTTGGAGGTCATGACATTCGAAAATTATGTTTCAAATATAGAACCACCTAAGCAAGCAACTATAATTTAAGTTTGAAATGTATGGGTGATTCTACATGTACTTACAAACATTTCTTGCAAGCTCAGACGTTCTGAGCGGTTTACCATTATCCGGCGGTTCAGTCCGTATAAATAAGCTTTGCCTGGTAGCACAAGCAGTCCATTTGTTTATCACATCCCCAATGGATAGGAGCCCAAAATTAAATTAAAAATCCCAACATTGACACCAGGCGGACAAGAAATGACAGCACAAGACACCATATTGATTGTAATAAAACGCATGAAAAGCAGGGGCCAGTTGTTCGAAACATCGTTAGCTTAACGTCATCGTTAAGACCTCAACTTGTTAAGTAAATGCCGACTACATTAGCAAAAACACTGTTATTTTTTGTGATAAAATGTGAGAATCCTTTGCATTGCAAAGGATTCTCACATTTTTTTCAACCAAAAATAGTAGGTAGTGTATTTGTAATATTGCTATTTGAAATTTTAACGAATCGTTAACTAACGACGTCGTTAGTTTTGAACAACTGGCCCCGGTATATTAGCTCTTTCATAGCAAGATAACCACCCACCCCGTTAGCATCAACCAAAACAAATATGACAAGTACAACGGAGACAGACTAAAAAGACAATGTAAAGATAAGGGCCCAATTGTTCAAAATTAACGACATCGTTAACGATTCGTTAAAATTTGAAACATGAATATTACAAATACACTGTTCTTTTTTCTTGATAAAATGATTCTCACATTTTTTTCAGCAAAAAAAGAACAGTGTATTTGCGTGTGATGTAGATATATAGTTAACGAATTAAGGGCTTGACGACATCGTTAAGCTAACAAAGTTTTGAACCACTGGCCAAAGATTATCTGGCGCCGTTATTTGCCAGAAGTAGCCAAGTCACACAATGACAATAAGAGAGAAACCCCCACTCCAAAAACCTGAAAACCGAGGTGGGGAAACAATAAATTGACAATCAAGTACAAATCGTAAAAAGGTAAAAGTAGGCAACGATCAGGAAAAGACGCAAACAGAAAAATATTCCCACTCCAAAAATTAAATTAACAATCAGGTACTTATACCATGAAAACATATCGTAAGCCGAATGAGCAGTTTTTTCCCATTTGGTGGCTACTCTGAGTAACTCAGTTACCTAAACGTAACTAAACATATAATAACATACATAAGGCGGCAACAGCACAAAACATTTAAACACCAAGACATACGTAAAACAATAAAAAACACCACAGAAGTATCGCCTTGGAACGATCAGTAAATATAAAATTACTAGCGGGCTTAAATTGATTCTACAGGTACCTAACCTCACCCTCAATATTTAGTTAGATGTTCAGTCCTCGTGGTGAATCTCTAGCTAGTCATTGAATCATCATGGACAAACAAATAAATCATGATAACCACCATGATGAATCAAAAGCGAGGACTCGCAAATTGAGTAAGCTGCCCGACGATGGAGATCCCTGGGCGCCAAATAACTTACTAACTCCGGAGCAAAAGAAAAACACCAGTTGGCTCAAAAAACACCACAAGCCTAGTGAGCAAAGTTACCCTAACATATAATTAACTAAATATATGAGAACATACAAAAATTCAACACCAAAACATAAATCGCCTCGGAACGCTCAGTAATATAAAATAACTTCACCCGCCGCTTCTGCGGTGGTTCACAGTGACAGCATTTAGTTAGTTGTTCGGTCCTCGTGTCCATTGCGAGATATCAAGATGAGAGTTCGTCAGAATGCCACTCAAGTAAATAAAAATTAAAACTGAGATCCTTTAAGAGCAGTGAACACATTAATGAGAAAGGTGATGGGCCATACCGCGGTTTCGACTATTGAAGTCTCGTCAGTGACCCTTTAGATTTGGCAACATGGAGCCAAAGAGAATTACTGAAATTTTGCAACCCTCAACAGGGTAGTCGATACAAAGACTAAATGGGTTATAAATGGGGCCAAATACATTAAACATTGGTTAGAAAATGAATCTTAACCGATAATAAATTTCTGAGTTCTCAGAATATCTTCGCTGATCTCAAAGGACCAAAAAGAAAATATAACCTGACTATGCATATATGTAATCATCCAAGGCCAATGTTAATTGACGCTAAATGGAGATGACCATTTTTTTTTTGTCTGGGAAATGCTCACGAGTTCCAAGTGGCTATATACATATATAATACCCAGTAATTGGGTCACTGACCATAGTGATGTCTGTCCTTTTTAGTGTATAATCACGGTGTCCCCACTTGACATATACCTTGCTTGTCGACAGATCCAATTTTAGTTGCATAGATTAAGATTGTGACCTTAACCCATATTTGACGAATGGATTCTCCCATCATTATCAATTGGATGAGTTCACTTTCATTTTAGGGACCACAGGTGTGATTTTAAAATTTTATTCCATTTTTCGATGAAATTCCTGTAAGCAAACAGAATAGCTCCAGATGAGACGCCGCGTTCTGCGGCGTCACATCTGGGGCTATACTGTTTGCCTATGTCCCACAAAAGGGACGCCAGGCTTAAATGAGTTAAAGATCCGACCCCTGTCCGGTCATGAGTGTCTGAAATTCTCACAATTCACAATTGTCTTGACATGAATCAAACAGGTTATCCATAGACAGACTACCAAACGCAGATGAAATCAAGATAATAATGTATATATTATATGAATACCCGTGTGTGAACAGTTTTACATATATCAGAAAGATCTGAGGTAAATTATGCCCAAACAGGCTCAAAGAGGTATTAATCAGAATCAGTATTTGCGACTATAAATTTCGTTTACATCGTTAAAAGGCGATACTTCTGTGGTGGTTCTTATTGTTTTATGTCTTGGTGTTAACTTTTTATGCTGCTTGCACCGTATGTATGTTTTCATAGTTTTAGTTAAGTTTAGGTAACTAAGCGGCCACCAATTGGTAAAATAGCTGCTCATGTATTCATGGTATAAGTACCTGGGCCCAGTAACTCGAAGGCATCGCAAGTTCCCCTACTTACGACATACTTTAGATGACAACCTTAAAATTTATGCCCTTGCTATTCCAGTTACTATAAGCTTTCTTAACTTTTACAGATGAAAGGTGCCACTTCGTAAGGTAAGACGACGCCAAAGTGTTATGATGCTGCTGAGGTGTCACCGTGTCTTAAGGTCCTTTTCGGTTATTCACCATAATTCTTAAGAGATACTTAAGATGGTCGTACGTTGATCTTAATAAGCTTAAGATGGCTTTGAGTTACCACCCCCCCTGATTGTTAGTTTACATTATTTTTCCCACCTCTTTTTTTTTTTTTTTTTTTTTTTTTTTTTTTTTTTGAGTGGGAGTCTCTTTCTGATTGCGCCTTTTCCTGATCGTTGCCTACTTGTCCATTTTTACATCTGCTTTGTTTTGATCGTTTTGTTGTTGTTGTTTTTCTAAAGTGTTCGTTTTAAGTTAACTTGGTCGTCTTTGGATAAACATTGTGGGGGCTATATTATACTTGTACAAGAAAGTAAAGACGTGCGCGTGTTCCTGAGAGTCCTTCAATGTTTTTTTCATATTCAAAATACTTATAAATTGCATGTCTTGAGCTAACTGAAGCTGTTATGAGAGAGAGAGAGAGAGAGAGAGAGAGAGAGAGAGAGAGAAACTACCCAACGCACATGACTTCACATTTAGTTTCGTCAAGCGAACATCCGACACTCCAGTGACGGTAGGTAGTGTGTGTTATACATACTTAATATATACTTATTTTACTGCTTCCAAAGGATCAAACCTTTTATATTTCATCCGTTCACATACGCGATTCACTCTGTCTCCCATTGTTCAAAGTATACGTTAAATTAGCGTAGTTCGGGACAACTTTCAAGTCCATCACTGTTCGAAGTATCTGGACAATTATCGTGCCCATTCCCAAACCACCCTAATGATGATTTTATTTTATTTGTTAAAGGATATTCCAGCTACTTTAAATAATATTATGAATTTTAGTTGTAATGTTTTGACCATAATTGTACTTTCACAAGTCGAGCTTGTGTTACAGTTAAGTTCGAGAATATAGCCACATGCCTTTCCGATTTCTTCCCTAAATGCTTCCAGATGATGCATTTTATAAAGTGGCATAGAAGGGGACATCTTTTGTGCCGATCGCTGAACTATCCAAATGTTATTTTTCTTTTTTTCTCTCTTTCTTTTTTCTTTAAAAGGTCCCCAGAATTATGTAGGTATACGTTAAATAAAGCCGAATTTCCGCTAATACACCGTAGTCGGGATAGGGTCGGTAGGTCGGAAATCTTATCATTTTTCATGTATTTTTTTCTTTGTTGAAAAGTGGTAAAAAGGGCAGAAATGCACAATAATTAATCATAACTACTAAAATATACATTATATGAAAATAAAACAATTAGGAAGCTACAGAAAGTGAGTTTGAATATTATATTTGCATTTACAGTGATTTTTAAGTCATTGTCTACTTTCTTCTTAAGGTACAAGGAGGCAAAGATCAGGAAAAGGCGCAATCAGAAAAAGATTCCCACTCCAAAAACCGAGATGGGAAAAAAGCTAAATTAACAATCAGGTACTTATACCATGAAAACATATCGTAAGCCGAATGAGCAGCCATTTTCCCAATAGGTGGCCACTCAGTTACCTAAACTTTACTAAAAATATGTAAACATACATATGGCGCCAACAGCACAAAACTTTTATACACCAAGACATAAAACGAAAGAACCACCACAGAAGTATCGCTTTGGAACGATCAGCAATATAAAATAACTGGCGGGCTTAAATAGTTTAGGGTAGGTTGGCATGAAGAAAATATTTTATTTTATTCTAATGGCGATACAAACTCCATAGTCGGCAAAAATTCAGTCGGTTGGGTTAGTGGAGCTATTCTTCATTTACGCCCTATTGTATTATAGTTTTTGGTTAAGGTGGCAATCTGTTTAAGTAGAGTAGGTCGGGATAATTTTCGTGTCCAAAAGTGTACATTCAAATAGATTTATTTCAGTCAGTTTTGATTTTCCATTAAATGGTTCTCCGAATGATGTAGCTATTTTATTTTACCTGCCTTATACCTGTCTCCCATTGCTCTAGGTTTCTTTTAAAGTATTATATTTTGAGACAACTTTCGTGCCCATTGCTGCACCATCCAAATGATGCTGTTCCGATTTTCCATAAAGATCCTCACGATTATATAGCTTGATTGTTTTAAAGCATTTGATCGAGGTAGCTATCGTATCTGAGCAATTGTCGTGCCCATTCCCGTATAGCCCAAATGATGATTTTATTTTGTTCTATTTACAAGTGTAACATTAAGGTAAATGTAGGCAATGAACAGGAAATGACACTATCAGAAAAACATTCGTGGTGGGAAAAAACTAAATCAACAATCAGGTACTTATCGTAAGCCGAGTAAGCAGCTACTAGTATTGCCCAAATAGGCGGCCACTCAGTTACCCACACTTAACTAAAATATGAAAACGCACATAAGGTGCAAACAACACAAAAAATCAACGCCAACACATAAAACAATAGTAGAAACACTTCAGAAGCATCGCATTAAAACGATCAGTAATATAAATAAAATTACTTGGGTCTTAAACTAGTTTTACAGGCGCCTAACCTCACCCTCAGCTACTGCAGTGTTACAAAACATTTAGTTACTTGTCCGGTCCTCGTGGTGAATCACTAACTAGTCAACGAATCATCAAGGAAAAAAGTCTTATTCAAGGTAATCATCTGTGCAAGTAGCGTAGGTCTGAACAACTTTTGTACCGATCACTGTACCATTAAAATTCTGATTTTGTTTTTCCTAAACAGACCTATATTTTACAGCTATTATATATTATGTAGCGGTCAGAATAGCTTTCGTGTCCATTGGTTGACCATCAAACTGATGAGTTTTCGATTTTCGCCAATGGTTTTCTCAAAAATAACATTTAGAGCATACTGCGTAGGGAAAAAACTAATCGTTCATTAAAACCATCCATTCATAAAAGCCGTATCTATTTACTTGGGTGGTTATATTTAACAGTTCAAAACACAGTTTGGATATCCATGACATTCCCAATGATGGGTAGGAGTACCATAAAATGGAGGCAACGTCCCGCCATGGATATAGCTGTTGACTGGGAAGTAAAGCAACAATTCAAACAAACTAACTGCCGGTCCACATCACATGACAACAGTTTGTACATTATCCACAAAGGGGTATTTGAGGGACACTCTTCTTGAGTGCCATGTGAGAAATTCGTGGAGATGTGATATTAACCTGATTAGAACATCTGTTTGCCAGTTGTATAATGTGACCAATGAATTCATTATACATGTACATATAATTAGCAAATGTCAAGCGGTAGGGCCAAAGAACATTTACAATAAGGAATAGGAAAAATAATGAAATAAAACAAAATACGAATTTCAATGCTGATTTTATTGAACATAAACAATTTCCATGTACGCCATCTGTGTGTCCTGAGCTTTTATAGTGTCATTACTGTTGATCACAAGTCGATTAATTCTGTTCCGAGTCTGAAAATATACAAAATAATAAGTTAAACTTATATCACTGTATATCAGGAATGAGAATAAGGCGCGGTTTGTGTATATAAAATTAAAGACCTATTCCCATGTCTATTGAGAGTCATTAGATAAGGGACAGGGCATTAGAGAACTTAGTGCCTTGACATTGACTCAGAATAGAGGCAGGGGCCAAAACAGGAAAAATCAATATTGGTTGCAGAGGGAGGCAGTTTTATTATATGGCAAGTGATGAAATATAGAGAAATATGTATTAAATATAAC
This sequence comes from Rugalucina vietnamica, assembly GCA_964017185.1. Taxonomy (NCBI): domain Eukaryota; kingdom Metazoa; phylum Mollusca; class Bivalvia; order Lucinida; family Lucinidae; genus Rugalucina; species Rugalucina vietnamica. The sequence goes on from OZ024883.1 coordinate 24,185,617, forward strand.
CAATATTTGAAAAAGTTATATTTTCACATGTGAAAATATAAAAAAAGTTATATTTTCACATGTGAAAATATAAGATTTGGGAATACGCAAGTTACGATTCCACCGTTTCATTTCTGATTTATACATAACTAAATTTTATAATCTATGCTATTGTTGACGCAATGAACGTTCACACACAATAGCGACGTAATGACGTGATGTAATGACGTCATTTAAGATTTTGACGTCATATGCTTTAGCGCGCAACGTTACAATGACTACATGCAATATAATAAAAAGAAAATTCAAGTTTTTGTCGTGAATATGACTTTTATTTCATCTCGTGAAGTGAAAAATTATATATTTCATTCGTGCCTTCGGCACTCATGAAATATAAATTTTTTTCACTTCACTCAATGAAATAAAACTCATATTCACTCCAAAAACTTGAATATCCTCTATTTATTGCATATATTATCAGGGACCATAAAATCAATAAACAGTGGAAATACAGGTATTATCCTATAGGGGGCCTCTTTATGACCCCCTGCATAGAGGTGATAATCACCTCATTATGACAGTCCTTTGATCTAAGGGCCATATTGCACCATTAGGGGTCATTAAACGAATAAACAGTGGTACCACTTTTAGCTTCTTCAGAAGTAGGTCTTTGAGAAACGAGGCCATTTGGATGGTATCCAAACGAAAACAAATATGGAGAAATTTCCGTATGCGGTAGATGCAGTTTATGAAAAACGTAAGAATGACCAGGAAACATTGAAGAAAATATCTAGCCGCTCAAACACCAAAGGTGGTAAATATAAAAAAAATGACAAAAGTGGTGATACAAAAACAAACGAGTGCTGGTGATCTTCTCTTTCTCGAGAGATGGTCATTCAGTTACTTCAACATTATAAATAAGACGTAATTTTATATAGTGGAAACATTACCGTGGAAACATTACCAAAACAGATATTACAAAACAAGAAATATATAAAACCAAGACATAAATGCCAGCTTAGAACAAGATGTAATAAGTCTTTATACTAACCGAAATCCGGTCGTCCGTCGAAGCTATCGCCCCTTACTTCTTCCAGCCAGACGCACAACCGCTACCGCCGCAGCCACTTCCCCACCAGTCGCCGCCACTGTTGTAAGAGCCACCTTGGTTTCCGTAGTTCGAGCTACCACCGTGGTTACCGTAGTTCGAGCTGCCGCCGTGATTACCGTAATTCGAGCTGCCACCGTGGTCTCCGTAGTTCGAGCTGCCACCGTGGTCTCCGTAGCCGTAACTGCCGCCACTGGAACCGCCGCTACCAAAGCCTCTGAAGAGCTCCAGGAAGAACATCAGGAAAATAACTGAAAATTTATAAAAATCTGAAATAGCAGCTTTTGAGCTATGGCGTTTTAATGGGATACGTTTGAAAAAAATCATTAAGATAAGCCGCAAAATGATCCAAAGTTGGGTGTGTAAATCACCGAAATCAGATATCCAAGTGCACCCTACATGGCCTACATTCAGTATAAGAGAAAGAAAAAGAAGAAGAAGGAGATCACCGAAATCGGACATCCAAGTGCGCCCTACATGGCCTACATTCAGTACAAGAGAAAGAAGAAGAAGAAGAAGAAGAAGAAGAAGAAGAAGAAGAAGAAGAAGAAGATGATGATGATGATGATGATGATGATGATGATGATGATGATGATGATGATGAAGGAGAAGTAAATTATGTTGATGAAAAAGAGAACATTCTAAAGACTCTTGAAAGCAATCATGATGGAAGCACAACAAATTACCTGTAGATTAAAATAACAACAACAACTTACGCATGAAAAAGAACTGCATGATACCACCCTGTCCAACCGGAGCGATTCCTCCGCTGGCGCCGCCGTAGTAGGGAGTTGGGTAGTAACCTCCCTTCATTGGCATCGGGTACATCATCCCATAATTTGCATATGCAAACGTCATCATGACGCAGCAGATCGCGGCCGTGAAACTGAGGTTCAGCAGTTTATTCATGATGGTAGTTGGTTACAGTTATTACTGAAAATAAAATCAACTATCAGCACAGATTTAAATGCATCTCAATACATCTTCGGTGGACAAAGCCAGGACACGTTACAATCAACAATTATCAGTGTTATATTAGGATTTAACTACCGCTTCTGTGTACTTAATCACTGATGTACTATAAGGAGCAAACGTGCCGTTCCCATTGAAAATTGTAGACTCTCAAACACAGGCCATCTCTCTCAGAAGTACGCGACTCCAAACAGTTTACTGCGATCCTAATCATCAAATTTGGTATTTGTATTTAAATTGACTAGATCGTACGATATTAAATGATATTTTCATTCTTATTAATCTAAATAATACATTATTGGTTCAAGATGACTTGGAAAACTTTAAGACTTACAATATGTATTTCGCCATTTTTTTTATAGAATTTCGAAAAAAACAGTTGACATACCTGTTCTGGCCTGCTTGACTGTTTGAAGTGTGGCGAATTGCGCTTACGTCAGCTGGGCTTATAAAGCCCCCAGATACCAGGAAACGTGATCGTGACAACCCGACGGCGAATCCATCCCTACGAACAACGCGCCTCTTCTCGTGTATTTTGGATAGCAGAGCCATGTTACGAGAATATTTCAGGTTCGGTAACACTGCCAGTCATCTTGCTAAGCCTCGGAATCTTTAGACAGGCTTAAAGTTTGCGAAATATATGTAGTGGCAAGAAGACCCATACGAGCTAAACGGTGAAAACGAGCCATATGTTACTTACTGGGTCTTTTGTTGCAAATTGTTTGTGTACCGAAAGATGGATTCTCTCATTACACGTTTTGATAGATGAGTTGATTGATTTATCAAATATCAACGTTTTCATAAAACACCAGTTTAAGTCGTATCGTAGTAACATTTGCCGTTGCGCTCAGAGAAGACACTGGTCGCTCTGAGTCGCACAGGTTAGGCTTGGCAGAGGGCTGAAACAAAACAATTCTGGACTCACTTTGCGGATGCAATGCCCATCTTGGTCATCGATGTAAACCAATGTTACACATTTACAGTATTGGTTTTCTTATGAAGTGGCGTATTTCTCAAATAAATTGAATTAATAATTTTAAATAGGTGAAACTTAACAGTCAGTGTATATTCAGTCATTGCCCGGATAACCATAAAAATTGTATATATTGTTTGCGTCAAGTAGAGCAGCAAATCAGCCTGTGCAGCTATCACAAAATAATCTTCGACCACTTGCAAAAGAGCACATGTCCCATTGCAATATAACTTGCAACAGAAATTATATCGCATTGTAGTTTAACTTGCAAAGGAAATCTGCCACATTGCAGTTTAACTTGCTAAAAATCTACCGCATTGCAGTATAACAAGCAAATGCAAGTAAACTGCATAGCAAACGGGATTCCGTCGAATTGCTGAATAACTTGCAATAATCTACCGCATTGCTTAATCATCTGGTAATTCTGCCTCATCGCAATATAACACGCAAAAGAGATTCCGACGCATTGCCGTGTAATTTGCAAAAATAGTCTGCGACTGCCAAAGAAGATCTGCCGCAATGAAGTTTAAATTATAGAAAGAAGAGCTGACACATTGCAGTATATTTTGCAACGAAGATCTGACACATTGCAGTATACTTTGCAAAGGAAGATCTAACATAGTACAGTACATTTTGCACTGAAGATCTGACACATTGCAATATATTTAGCAAACAATAGCTGTCGTATCGCACTATAACTTGCAAAAAGCATTACGTCGCATAACTTGCAAAAGAAAACTTACCAAGTCGCAAACGGCCGCTCCTGAAAACAAAAATAATAATAATAGAGATCGGATCTTTTTGTTCCAGAAATAAAGGGTCATTGACTATAATTATTCTCGTTGCCAATCATGTACATGTAATAAACCTTGAGCTGATCCAAGACATCAGTTTTAGAACTAACTGAGAAATAGAGCAGGGTACAAATTACACTGGCCTACCAGTACAGCATCACTTCAGTGGAAGATACTAAACAACTGGTACACAGTTCTAGCCAATGGTTGTCAGGTATATAACACCATTGTCGCCAGCGTAGCCAAATGGACAGGGTGAACTTCAGATTTCCCCAAAGGTGTGGGTTTTCCCATAAGCATAGACGTTCTTTTAGTTCTGTCCTGATGTTATGGTTTCCAACTTCACATATTGGTTGACATTTTGTCGTATTTGCATTTGTTAAGCATACGATGGTTGTTTATTAAATTTAGATTCAAGCTGAAGTCTCTAAAGTGGATATTCAGGTAAGCCCATTTACAATCTTATACTTTAAAAGAGTGGAAGTCTCCATTTCCGTCGAGAACATGTATATGTGTTTTAGGCCTGCGGTAAATTCTAGCTAAATTATTTTCTATATTTTACGTTTTGACGTCATGATTTTTCTCTGGAGCAAATCACATCAATATGACGTTATCAAAACTTATTTTTTCTTTCCTTTTCCGATCAATCAATCTTAATCATATATGTTTATGATAATCTGAGCCGCGTCATGAGAAAATCAACATTTTTCATATGAGAAAACAAATCGCAGTAACTGTGAAGCTGATCAGCGCCTTTGTTTTAACCAGTCGGATAGTCACAGTTTTTCTTTTTTTTTTACTAAATCCAAAATCTATCTTCTGTGCTTGTGTCGGACCTGATCGTCGCGGCTCATATCGTTTAGGCATGCTCACGATGAAAAGGATTGGCGCCATTCGATATTTCCGGCAAATATAGAGTATAAAGTGTCGACGGTGTACCATTGTGAGCTACAGTAACGTTTTGCTCAGGGATCAGTTACCAAAACGTGAGTTTATATATTTATTGTTTTGTCATTTTATTTTACGTTTTACTGGTATGTAAAAACAAACTGATCAGATAAATGCTGTTTAAAATTACCACAATAGCCTTTTTGATAACATCTAAAACTGGTAAGGCCAGTGCGACAAATTTAGATGCGGGTGCATTTCTTGAATGCTTAGATTAAATGTTTCTGGACAAAATCAGCAATTCAAAGATAATCTAAGTCGATTAAAGCGGATAAAATCCCATTACAAAAACAGCTTTATTACCAATCTGACATGTGTTTCGGCAGTTTATATTCTAACGGCCAGTATTTTTTTTTTATTTTGAGAAGAGTGTGTCGACGTTTCGATTTTCGTCTACCGAAGATGATTTTGGTTTAAAGCCTAATATGAATATTTCTTTTCAGTTAACCAACAATCACCATGAGTAAACTATTGAGCCTCAGTTTAACAGCTGTGATCTGCTGCGTCATGATGACGTTTGCATATGCAAATTATGGAATGATGTACCCGATGCCAATGAAGGGAGGTTACTATCCTGTTTACGGTGGTGCCGGTGGTGGAATCGCTCCAGTCGGACAGGGTGGAATAATGCAATTCTTTTTTATGTGTATGTAATTTGGATCTTTGTTATGCTTAGCATAATTCTGTTTTCAAGAATCATACTTCTTCTTCTTCTTATTCTCATCATCATACAGTATCTGTAAAGACTTTAGATTTTTTGTTATCATAAATCGTCATCATCTTCTTCTTCTTCTTCTTCTTCTCATCATTTTATCATCGTTTGCAATTTGAAATTTCGATGATGATGAGTATTATTATTTTCAGTGATTATCCTGATGTTTTTCCTTGAATTATTCCGAGGATTTGGCAACGATGGTAACTATGGTAGCAGTTATGGGCAGAAAGGCGGTGACAGCTATGGGAAAGATACTTACTGACCACGAGGTAAGGAATGCCAATAACCCATATATGACGTATGGTCTTTCCCATCGTAATCATTTGGACGAGTCCATTTTCATTTTAGGTGAATCATGGGATATTTAAATTTTATTCAAGACATGTGCTACCAGAGGTTATAGGGGGCTAGCAAGGGTCATTGGTCTTTGGGGAGCTAGAAAGCACTCGAATATATTTTATCACGCGGCCGAACCATTACCAAGCAACAGCTAAACACCGTCGTTGGAAAAGGATGCTCACCCACCAAGGGTGGTTTACTGTGCTATATATGCGATACTTACTAACTTCACCAACTACCGAGTTGGAAATTTGCATTATCTATTTATAACTCACCATTACATTTTAAGGGAGCTGGGTAACAAGTAAAGATTTTGGGGGTGGAGGTAGAGAGCAGGAAAACTCATGAAAACCATATTAGGGAATTGGAAAGAAAAGGTCATGTTCAGGGAGCAGGGAGATATATTCAGACTGACTTAAATGCGCTTATCTAGTGGCTCAGCGTATTGTACGCGATAAATACATGTATGACTTGATTAGCCCCACAGCATGTTAAATACCGTTTGATATATCTTACATATGGTATATGAGGAAAATGAACGTATTTCTTTTTCAGAAAACAAAGCACCACTCACACCATTAATTTGGTAACGACGACTTGGAGTACAGAGCAAGGACACGAGCCAGCTGATTTTGATCATTAATTTTGTTGTGTTAAAATTATACAATAAAGTGAATCCTGAGGCATTGAAACACTGTTGATTTCTGTTTTAGCTAACTGTATATTTGATATTGAATACTTGTAATAACTCCCCCCTTCTACTATTACCATGAAATTGCATGACGATCTACTTATTTCTTAAAATCGTACGTATACCTATTATCGCAGGCTCAGCTATCGAACTAATAAGAAACGGCCACAAACTGAGGAACCAAAGTCATGTTCTATTGAAATGCTTGGTTGGCAACACAACCGAAATTTTGAAAGTAAACAATGGCTTAAAGAACACTTGTCAGTTTGTCTCTCAGTAATGAGACAGACAACCTTTATTTCAAACTGGCCACATATATGTACAGCTGTATAGCAACAGAATCTAACTGCATACCTAAACAACTCTACTGTATCATGTGTGGCACACAAAGAGGAAAAGGCCCAATCTTCGAGGAAATTTACCGACACTACAACTAAAACTATTTCAGTTACTCATAGTCTCCAAAGATGAAGTGTAGATGTATATGTAGAAGTGGATATGTGTAGATGTATAGAGAGTAGATATGTAGAAGTGGAAACGTGTAGAAGAACAGATGTGTAGAAGAGTCGATAAGTAGAAAAAGGTACAAGTAGGCAAAGATCAGGAAAAGGCGCAATCAGAAAGAGATTCCCACTCCAAAAACCGAGGTGGGAAAAAACCAAACTAACAGTCAGGCACTTATACCATGAAACATATCGAAAGCCGAATGAGCAGCTATTTTCCCAATAGGTGGCCACTCAGTTACCTTAACTTAATTAAAAATATGAAAACATACATAAGGCGTCAACAGCACAAAAACACCAAGACATAAAACAAAAAGAACCACCACAGAAGTATCGCCTTGGATCGATCAGTAACACAAAGTTACTGGTGGGCTTAAACCGGTTTTACAGGATCCTAACCTCACCCTCAGCTTCTGCAGTGGTTCATAACATTTAGTAAGTTCTTCGGTCCTCATGGTGAATCTCTAACTAGTCAATGAATCATCAAGAACAAACAAATAAATCATGATAACATCCTGATGAATCAAACACAAGGACTCACAGATTGAGTAAGCTGCTCGACGATGGAGATCCCTTGGCGCCGAATAACCTACTAACTCCGGAGCAAAAGAAAAACACCAGTTGAACCCCGGTGGGCCAAGCAACAGACAAGAAGCTCCGGCCCCAATCAACTAAAATGAATAGCTTTAAGTCAGGGCCATCATAGAGTCTGACGCCCGATCCACCGGCGTGCAATTAAAGAAGGCAGCATAGTTATCAACCATGATTGGGTTAAAAACTAAGCATGCAGACTGTCGCATAACATTCAAGTTATAACCTATACGTCTGTAACGTGTTATGATTTTTCTGAACTGAAAAGAAAAATCATTAATTCCTATAAGTTTCTTAAATTTGTAAACTAAGTCACCATAAAATTCAGGTGACTTAGGTGAAGTAGAGATGCGCAGAATTGGAGATGTGTAAAAAGGTAGATATGCACAAGAGTAGATGTGTCGATGTGGAGATGTATAGATGTGGAGGTGCAGGGGAGACTAGTGCAGTTAAACTGAGACCCAGAGTGCATACCTATATATGCCAATTTTCAGAAAACTTGTATGCCAGTTTTATGGCTACTTTTCTGGAGAAAGCGCTTGTTTGAAATGAAGCAATAGAATGACATAAAGATTTTTCAGAAAATTGACATATATAGTGCCGCCCATTACTACTTATTTACAAGACGCAAAGTGGAGGCTTATATATAATTTAAATGAAAACATGGTCTTATAATTATGTATGATTTAAATGAGAACCTTAAATTCAAAATACCCCTAAGTGGTCTTGACCCATAGTGGTCTCGGATGACCCAGCTGACAAACGAGTCGTACAAACTATATGTAAGCTACCTTGTGTGCGGTTCTTTCTTTTAAGTGTGTTCTAAGATGGTCAATTTCTGACAAGTACCACGACAGCTATGAAAATATGATGTACGTATTAGCTCAGTGACACGAATGACGTCCAAGCTCAAAGCAGGGACCACTCGACACAAAGTCCTAGACTTTAACTGCCAGAGGGTCATGTGGTGCCCATTTTATTCTCAAGTTGGGTGTCGATGTCATATCAGATATGAATCATCTTTGGGAGACATATACCGGAGTAGCGTAAGAATAGAAGGTACAGGAATCGATACAATTAAGATTTAGAATCCCAACCCAGACTGCGAGATCATAGTTGACCCCAAAGGGGTTATTAAACTGTTGAACAGTTTGAATATTATCTCGCAAATAGTTTTAATGTTCCATCCCAAATGTTTTTCTCCTTGACTAAATTCTAAATTTAGCCACCCATCCCACACCTGAAGAGGTGATCAGAAATTGATCGACCCAGTATTAACAGGTAGATAGATGGAGACGATGATGACGCATTTGTCCTTCAGTGGGAGAAGGATTGGCTAATGGAAGATCATATGACCCACACACAATGTTTTTCTCCCTTGGCTAAATTCTAAATTTAACCACCCATCCCACAACAGAAGTGATGATCAGAAATTGATCGACCCAGTATAGATAGATAGATAGATAGATAGATAGATAGATAGATAGATAGATACAGTAGTGCCAAGACGAAAGGTAACAGTAAGTGCACTTGGTGTGCACAATGAAGTGCACTTTACTTCCAAAGATTAATAGTGATTAGTGCACTTACAAGTGCACTCCATCTATCTATCTATCCATCCATCTATCTATCTATCTATCTATCTATCTATCTATCTATCTATCTATCTATCTATCTATCTATCTATCTATCTATCTATCTATCTATCTATCCGTTCCTCCCTCATCTATCTATCTATCTATCTATCTATCTATCTATCTATCTATCTATCTATCTATCTATCTATCTATCTATCTATCTATCTATCTATCTCCGTTCCTCCCTCCGTTCGTTCATTCCTTCCTTCCTTCCTCTTTCTACAACATTAAAAGTCACAGAGGCGGAAGCGCTAAAATGTTAAAGATAATTATAATATTAACAAGATACATGTACGTCATGATGCTCCGTGGTGCTACCTTTCGTCTTGGCATAACTGTAGATAGATAGATAGATAGATAGATAGATAGATAGATAGATAGATAGATAGATAGATAGATAGATAGATAGATAGATAGATAGATAGATAGATAGATAGATAGATAGATAGATGCACTTGTCTTTCCCCCACTTAAAAGTGGGAGAAGAATTGGCTAATGTAATGGAGTTTCATCCCCAGACATGTCTCTTGTAAATGGAAACCAGTCACATTCGTATATAATGTATATATGGTTATACCCTTGAAGAAACAGATTCAGCAAAACATCGGAGTCACTCTGCAAAATGACATCAACTAGAGCAAACACATTGATAATACAGCTGTAACGAACAGCCGAGCCAAAGCCACAGCAAACCCCGTCGGTGGAAAAGCATGCTCACCCACCAAGGGTGGTTTACTCGATTCACAAAGTTTCGAGTATTACAGCCACTTATACGTTGCACCATCGTATTCTAAAAGAGAGGCTACTCCGTCACATTACTTTCCCCTCCGAGAAGACTCATCCCGAGTCTTGGCCTGGGGACTACATGGGTAAGGCAACTCCGGTCTGGCAGTTGTCATTATCCCACCGCTGCCACCAAATGTAACGAACGGTCGAACCGAGCCACAGCAAACCCCGTCAGTGGAAAAGCATGCTCACCCACCAAGGGTGGTTTACTGCGCTATAAAGTCAGCACTTACTCGATTCACAAAGTTTCGAGTTTCTATTTTATTTACAGCCACTTAATATGCCGCTAATACGTTGCACCAACGTATTCTACAAGGGAGGCTACTCCGTCACACAGCCAAGAAAGCGATCAACACCAGATTATTCAAAGAAACCTGCAGCAGTGTCATTGGCATACCAAGAGATTTGCTACAAGACCCTGGTTATGTCGATCATGCCGGCGTCATCAGGGACCCTGGACGGAATATTTCCATCGGTGTTCCGTTAGAACTCTGTCACGGAAGTAGAGCGAGGTCACGAAGTATCGTAGTGCACGTTAGCCAGCTGATCTACTGGGACCCATCTACTGACACCAACACGGGCAGACTGGAAAGGGTACAGCGTGTAGCAGCGGCCCGTATGGTCTTCTCAGATCATAGAGCAAACCGTGGAGTCACGCCTATGCTGCAGCAACTTCAGTGGCCTGACCTCTATGAGCATAGAGCCCAGGCTAAGTGTGTCAGGATGTACCGCATCGTCTACCACCTGGTGAATATTTCGTCATTTCACCTCACACTAACTATATCATTGAGAGGCCATAGCATGAAGTTTCTGATACCATATGCCAGAACTTCCACCTACCAGAAGTCCTTCTTCACAGACACCATCAGACTGTGGAACAGCCTTCCCCATATAGTTTTAAGATGCTCGACCATTTATAGCTTCAATGAGGTGCAAGCCCTCAGACTCCGCTAAACTCGTACCGGGTGTTTTAACTGCACTGTATATAGATCTTTTAGACTTCACCTCCACATTAATTGTTCCTGCTGGGACCGTTGAAACGCCCAAAACCACCCCTACATAAAACATAACTCATTCAAAAAAAGGTACAAGAAGGCAAAGATCAGGAAAAGGCGCAATCAGAAAAAGATTCCCACTCCAAAAACCGAGATGGGAAAAACTAAATTTACAATCAGGTACTTATATATACCATGAAAACATATCGTAAGCCGAATGGGCAGCTATTTTCCCAATAGGTGGCCACTCAGTTACCTAAACTTAACTAAAAATATG